>JARYGA010017258.1:0-34539 GCA_030545235.1 Helianthus tuberosus | reverse complement strand
ATCACTGACTGTTTCGTTCATTAACCTTTGATACGTCGCCCCCTTCGTTTTTTAATCCAAAGGGCATTTTTGTGTAACAATACAGCCCTGTTAGTGTGCGAAATGCGGTCTTGTCTTCATCTTGGATTGCCATCTACACTTGATGGTATCCTTTATAACAATCGAGAAAGTACTTCCACCTAAAAGACGCTAGTGAATCAATCTTTTCGTCGATCTCGGGTAAGGCATAACAATCGCACGGGCAAGCTTTGTTCAGATCTTTGTAATCCACACACATTCTCTAGCCGCTGTTTCCTTTGGGCACCATTACTGGGCTGGCTACCCAGGTTTGGTATCTTACTTCTCTAATGATGCCAGCGTTTAACAGCTCTGTGATTTGTTCTTGCATGGCGTCATGTTTTATGTCTCCCCGGTGGCGTTTAGGATGTACCACTGGTTTGGCATTCTCAGCTATGTTCAATCGGTGCTCCGCTATATGCCGTGGTACCCCAACCATATCGGCTGGTGTCCAGGTAAATACGTCTATGTTCTCGAACAACAACTTCTTAAGCGCTGCGCGCGTGAGTTCTGACATTGCTGGGCCCAAGGTGACTGTTTGCTCTGGGTACTTGTTGTTTAATATCCATTGTTCTGGTTCTGCGCGCAGTGTGGGCTTGCTCGTTTTTGCTGGTCTGATTTCATTGGTCGCGAGGACCTCTTTACTTGCATAAATTATGGCTATCCCTGTTTCTATTGGGAACCCAACAGCTGAGTGTGGCCCTGAACAAATCATGCTGGAATCTCCTTGGGACTCTCTTCCCAAAAGGACGTCGTGTCTCGAGTTTGCTGGTAAAACCATGAATGTGACTTCTTCCGTTCCTGAGTTCTTCCCATCTGAGAGTAGCACCAGGAAAGATATCTGACCAAGAGGGAAAACGACCTCGTTGTAGAAACCAGTGAGTGGGTAATCCACTGGTTCTAGGCGCGCTTTGTCTTCTTGGTCTTGTTGGTTAAAGCATTGCTCATAAATGATGTCCGCGGTGCTCCCTGGATCGATAAAAATGTAGCCAGTCTGGTAATGACCAAACACACCAGGTATGACTATAGGCCTCCTTTCTCTTGGACCCCCTCGTACCACTGGGAAGACAACTTGCCTTTCGCGCCAAGAGTCGTCTTGGGCGCGCTTGTTGTAGTTCTTTCGGGGTCATCTTTGGCCTCCTTGAATCATGTGTGTTTCTAGCTTTCGCAGCTTCTTGTTGTTTGGGCCCTCTTCCCTTCTTTGGATTTGGCGGTTGTCTCTTTTACCTCCTTTGACCAGATGGGTGAGGTTGCCACCTTTCAGAGCTCTTTCTATCTCTTGCTTCAAACTAATACAGTCGTCAGTCAAGTGACCTGTATCTTTGTGGAATTCACGGAAGAGATTTGGGTCTTGCCCTCTTTTGTTTCGCATCTGCAATGGAGGTTTTGATTGGTGGTTCTCAGTTGACAGGACCTCAGAAGGAGTTTTCGTTAGAGGTATCCATTGTTTTTCTCTGTTTTCTTTTTTGACTTCTTTGCGATGGCTGATTTGATTGATGGTAGTGCGCGCGTCTTCAGCTGGTGGACTTCTTTCTCTGTAGTCAGATGACTTCCAGGGTTGACCCTTGCTCTTTTTGTTGCGTCTGTCATGCTGGCTATAGTTATACTGACGGCTGTCGTCGCCGGTCAGCTGTTTGTCCGTTCTTGCGATTGTCTTTGCTGCTTCGATGAAAGTATCCCAATCTTTGGGACCCCCATCTCTTCCTTTAACCCTTTTGATCAGATCATCACATTTTACAGCCCTCATGAAGTGTGCGTGCATCATGTTTTCCCCCACATCCCTGATTTCTAAGCACTCCTTGTTGTATCTGGTGATGAAATCTTCAATGCTTTCGTGATCTTTCCTCCAGATGTTCAAGCAATCTGCTGGGTCTTTGGTGTGCCTACGCTGTTGGGAGAAATGCGCGAGAAACTTGTGTTGGAAATCCATCCAGGATTTGATCTTTCCTTCAGGTAAACTGTCAAACCATATGCGCGTTGCGCCGACAAAGATTTGCGCAAACAAATGGCACCAAGTTGGTAGTGACCAACCACCTACTAACCCTGAGCCGTTGAAGACTTGGAGGTGGTCGTCAGGATCCGTCAGGCCATTGTACTTGCCCACATTGTGTGGCAGTTTTGCCTTGTCGATATCAGCTGTTGCGATTTCCTGATAAACTTCGATCTTTCAGCTATGCCTTCCGGGCGATAGCTTAATGTGTAATCATGCTCCTCATTTGGATTGTACCTCGTGCGCTTGCGGGGCTTATACGCCTAATGCTCTGGTGGTAATCTGCTGACGACCGTGCTTTCCTGCTTATAGGTGGTGTCATCGTCTTCATTGTAACTGTTCCATTCATCGTTTATGTTGCGCGGGCCCAAACGGCTGTGCACTGATCTCTTTTGTTGGTGAGTGTGCTGCACATAGTTACTTTCGGTATCACCATGGGTGTCACGCGTATCATGCACACTTTGCCTTCTGATGTTGGTTGCTTTCTCATGATGTGGGTTCCGCGCGTGTGTTTGTTGAGGAATATGGGTACTTGGCGATTTTTGTGGTGGAGTAACAAAAGCGGATTGATTAGCCTGCGCTTGAAGCATTGCTTGTTGTGTGCTTAATTGCGCATAGACAAGGTTCAGAGACGCCATTTGTTTGGCATACCAGGAGACTAGAGTTTCTCCTTCAGGTAGCCCTAAGAGTGCTGAGAAGTTCAACTGTGCCTGAGCCCCACGGTGGGTGCCAATGATGAAACACGGGTTAACACCAAGGCTAACCAGCTGGGTCGTCTCTTATGTGGGTTCAATCTCCTTCTCTACTCGCTCAAGACTGGAATCCTGCAAAACAGCAACACCGTTAGCTCGTTAAGAGGGGAATATGGGGGTTTCCATCTTAACCAGGCTCTAGCGTGAGAATAAGTACTGCTCTGAGGAGAAAATAGTGTGTGTTGTAGGTGAATTGTGTGGAGAGCAGAATGTTTAACCTGAATGATCAAGGGTCCTATTTATTGTAACACCCCGTGTTTCAAAGTCAAAGTCAAAGGAAGAAAAGATTGCTAATTGCGATCTGCCACTCCTTGCTCAACTACCGATCGCGCTACTTGACTTGTAATCAACTTTTAGTATTTGTATGTCTTAGTTGTATTATGTGGAGTATTGCTAATAATCGCAGTTTAATCGATGTGTACTTATCGCCGGTAATCGCTTACGACTGTGAACAATAGAAAGTAACAATGCGATAAAGTTACCTAAACGCTAATCGACTTAACGCTATCTCATCGCTATCGCATCGCAATTCGAATCGCAGTGAATTACAGGTTCTGGATATTGTTTTACGTGTGTGTGATATTTATGTGTTACTTGTGCATGTTTATTTATGTTTGTGGTGATTATTCGAAAACGCAATCACAATTCTATCACATCGCAATCTCAATCGCAATACGAAATGCTAAATGGTTGTTTAGGTTTATAACTGTGTGTTAGTTAGGTTATTTGTGTAATTATTGGTTAATGCTATCGCATCGCTTACTCGCAATACGCTCAAATGCATCGCAACGCTCAACGCACGAATCGAAACATCGAAAACTAACTCGCCTTGCCACTTCGATCGAATGACCATTCGATCGGATGGCCATCTGATCGGATGGCCATCCGATCGGATAGTTATCCGATCCGTGGTCTGCGCGTACCTTTCCCCTTTTGGAAACCCTATAAATACCCCCCCCCCCCTCTGTCACATCATTTGTGATGTGACATCTCTCTTGTTCGAGCCAGCGCCTCAAGCTCTCTTTTATCTCGATTTCTCCCGAATCTTGTAAGTTTTCAACTCAATCCTTTACTTCTATGATCTACACGCATTTCTCCATCTTTTTCACCTTTGAATCTTTACTTTTAACCATGAAATCACCGGATTTGAGGTGTTCTAGGGTGATGTCATCAAGGAGTTCTTATGAACTTCAAGGATTGGCCTCATTCCACCAAGAACAACTCAGATCCAAAGGATTTCAATATGATTCAACACTGATCTAAACGTTTTCAAGGTTAAGAAGGATTGAAAGATGATTTTATCTATTTCTTTCAACTCTTCTACACTCAATGCACTCAAAACTGATAGAATCGGGACTTCTTCAGGCCTTCTACTCATTTTCTAGTGAAGTGTCGGTCTAAGATCTGATCTCTATCAAAGGGGCAACCGATTTCGGGTTAAACATGAACAACCGTCAAGAACAGTTAGCTGGTTAGACGGGGTGATTCCCGTCCGATCGGATGACTTGGGCTTGATGGAGTTTCAGTTGTTTAACACGTTATCACACTGTCTTGACCAAACCGCAAAACTTTTCAAACTTAACAAATTTCAAAACAAACCAGTCACCCGAACGGATTGTCGTCCGATCGGATTGTCGTCCGATCGGATTGTCATCCGATCGAATGACGATCCGATAGGATGATGTATGATCTCCAACACTCAACAGTTTTCATAAATTTCCAAGATCATTAGTTTCTAACTGGACGGATCGCCATCCGATCGAACGACCGTTCGATCGAACGACCTGAAAGATAGAGATACTTCCCTAATCTTGAAATGCTACAACGAAAACTTCAAAGCCATCATACACAAACACATCCATCCCAAACGAGTGTCAATCCGACCGAATGGCCATCCGAACGGATGACCATCCTAACGGATTGACATCCGATCGAATGACCATCCGTTCGGATTGCCATCCGATCGGATGCCCCTTCGTCACTTGTCTCACTTGCACCATTATACGCACCGCTCTTCGCTTATGCTATCGTTAACTGTTCAGGCTAATCTCTAGCGCTCCCTTCAATCCATTAGCTACCATCGCTGTGAGTATACTCGATCCCTTTTTGCTTAACGCACTTTTGGGTGTTACATACGTTACATATGTCAAATCACATCGACACACAACGCAACCACTTTAACTCTAACCGCTCTCGCATGTTATACGTGACTCGATGAATGCTTGTTTGTTATGTTTACACATTGATTGCTGTCTATGATGTGCGTAAAGTGTGATAGGTATTTACGTATATTTTAAGCCCTTTTTACACGTTAGTCAAGTTTTAAATTTATAAAACACGATATTTACTAACACCAAACACACATATGGGCAAGTGCACCCATCGTGAGCGTAGTATAGTGTTGGTAAGATACCGAGATCGTCGAAGGACACAAGAGCTTTTAGTACCGGTTTATCCTCAACGTCTAATCAAATCAAAAAGTTAGAAAAAGGTTTTAAACTAAAAAAATAAAAACTAACTAAAATGCTGAAAAATAAAATAAAAGTAAAAACAGATAGACAAGAAGAATCACTTGGCTCCGACTCGTGTATAGTGTAACCTTTGATTATTTCCGCACTTTTGCACTTTTTAAGAGATTATCTTAGTTATTGTAGTACGCCCCTCTTTTGAAGGTGACGTTACCCTCAACCCAGTAGTTTGAGTCAGCAAGGATACAATCCTAAAGGGTCGGATTATTGAAAGATAATTAATTAAGTTATTAATGCATATTATGATAGGCCCCTCTTTTGGAGGTGACGTTACCCTCGGCTAAGTAGTCTGAGTGAGCAGGGATACAGTCCTAAGTAGCCGGATTAAAGTATTAATAGTAGCTTACATATGAGGGGATCAAAGAGTTTGGACCCCCGCCATCCAATACCGGTGGGTATTGAAGGAGGTCATACTAAATTTGACCCAGGTCCTTGCAGGATCTATACACTGAACAAGGCAAGACTCTTACCAAACCGTTCCCTTAACCCCCGACCAGGTAGCCAACATACCTCCATATAGACCGTGGAGATATGAATGGTGAAAATCTTTTATTTTATATAGACAGTAAAATAATGCCAAGACACCACGGACAAACGATAAGGAAGAATCACCTTCAACATAAGAAACTAGTTATTAAAGTCATTAATACATAACCAAATAAAAAGTGCGAAAAGATTAAAAATAAAAAGTATTACAATAGACACTTGTCTTCACCAAGTGATGTAAGAGACTTATGCAAACATGGCCTTTGATTGTCAAGAACTCTTACGATCAATCTTGGATCCCGAGACGACTCACACACTCTATGATGGACAATGGATGATGGTGGTGGATGATGGTGTTGTGATGGTGGTGGGTGGTGGGTGAAGTGTGAGAGAGGTGGTGTGCCAAGGGATGGTTTACAAATGAGCCAAGCACCCCTATTTATAGCCTGAACAGCAGCTCGGGCACGACCCCGTGTCCATTAGGCACGGCCCCGTGTTCATCCTCTTCTCTGTCTTCATTAATTGCAGTTTGTCTGCATTAGTTGACCATGCCCCCGTGTGCAGAAGCATATCTATACTATCAAGATTTGCCTGGATTCTGCGAATCTTATAGTTGACCACGGCCCCGTGTCCGCTGAGCACGGCCCCGTGGTGGGCGATAGAAGCTTCTATAGCTTTGTCTTTTATGCTGGCACTTGGGGACGCCCCCGTGTTCACTGAGCACGGGGCATGTTCAGCCTTCTGTTCTCTTGTTTTACTTTGGAAGATGTTGTCGGGGAGGTCGGGCATGCCACGTTTGTTCCTTTTCTTGTATTTATGTTAGATTTAGCTGCCTTTTTGCTTCTTTTGTTAATTTGAGCTCATTTAATCCTGAAAATACAAAAGGAAGACAAAAACACACTTTTTCCAACATTAGTACTAAAAAGGGTTAGTTTTATGCCACAATTGATGTAATTTATATGTTGCATTTTGTGCACATCAAATACCCCCACACTTGAATCTTTGCTTGTCCTCAAGCAAAACTCTTTATAATGTGGCTTTACACTCTCGAATGGAATGGGTAGAAGAGAAGGTTTTTGGGCTTGTCATAGAGTGTCGGGATTTCCAAGATTCTTTATTAAGTTTTATTTATTTAAAATCCTATTCGTCATGATTTATTTAAAACATTACATAAGATAAATTACTTATTAGGGCATAACATGCCTTTTTAAAATTCCATTTATATACAAGTTCACATACCTCACGGGGGATCACTCAACACTCGGCCGAAGATGTATTTTAGTGAATCACTCGAGAGCGGCATGGAACTTATTCCTACCATAGGCTTGCCAAGCAATCAATCCTCCTCCTTTTTAACTATATACCTTTGTAAAAATCAAGAGGACATTTGGGTGAAGGGTTAGGCTTGGGTTAAAGGTAGGTGGTTGAGTTAGTGGTTAGTAAAAGGGCAAAAGGCGTAAAAAGCGTCGGTTTTCGTAAGACTTTTTATTTTTGCAATTTTTATTTTGATGAAGCCATTATTCAAAAAAAAGTTATTTTTGATGAACTTGTTTGTTTATTTTTCTTTCTTTTGCTTCATCATCAACATTTTTTTTTTGAAAAGTCATACGAAAAACCGAGCTTGTTACTAAAACAAAGGGTTAAAAATAAAAAAAAGGTTTTGGTGGGTGAAAGGGTGTTTATTTTTGGGTTAAGAAATGAAAAGGTTTAGGCTCAAAGGGGTTAACTAGGGGGATTTTGGGTAGGTGGTAAAAAAAATAATAATGGTGTAGAAATAAAAAGGGTTAGTCCTAATGCCTCCATCATTTACTTACTCGGGTTTAAGTTGGTAAGGCCCGGGAATGTATCGTCGTGGCAAGTTCTAGAGTCGTAAGAACCAAGCGGCTATTCACACAAGAAACGAAAAATGAGCATTTAGTTTAAAGATATGTATTTGTATGCTCAATAAAGGCTCAAAACTCACTTTTGTGGGAATGGGTTTTTTATGTGATCAAGTATATATAATCAAATTTTAACTAAGCTTGTCATGCCGTTTCATAATTTTCTTATGTTGGTTCTTTTTATCACGACGCTATCGGTTGTAAATTTGTAAAAATATAACCTTTTTGGAATTTGAAATTCCCAAGTTAAACCTAGACAAGTAAAGCTTGTGATTAGGACTTGCAAGATTCAAAGTTTTAGCATCCCCCCCCCCCCATACTTAAATTATACATTGTCCTCAATGTGTCCCAAAAATAAGTTTTTAGGTTGATTGAATGTGTAAAAAGGTGTGAAAAAACAAAATTTATGTTACTGGGAGTCTGGACACGGCCCCGTGGTGTCCGGGCACGGCCTCGTGTTCAGATCGCCAGTAACAAAAGTTTGTAAAAAGAAACAGAAGCCTGGACACGGGGGCGTGTTGGGTGAACACGGCCCGTGTCCAGTAACCTGAACTGGGCATTTTCTGCAGATTGTGCAGCACGGGGCCGTGTTGGGCGGGCACGGCCCGTGCTGAACTTGCTGTAATGAAGAAAATTTTGTCGGATGGCTCTGTTTTCGTGCATGGGGTGCTGGTTCAAGTTTCCCTTGTTATCCTTCACCATCCCGAGTGTGTTTTACTCCTGAAAATTAAAACTAAACTAGAAAACATAAAAATTAATCTAAACTAAACTAAGGATAGTTCTGCGGAATGCCTCCGTGGTGCGCCACGTTTATAAGGGTCCTTGGCTAGACCCAAAGCCTGGTCATATGTTACCTAAGTGGGATGTTTTGCGTCCCATGCTACACCGTCGGAGAGCATTATCCAAACTTGAGTCAATGACCTTCATGTAGTTGACCGGGTCTTCGTCTTCTACTCTTTTTCCGGCTCCAAACTTTACTTCCTCGTCCCCAACCCTCAATGTTAGTGTTCCATCATTCATATCTACCACTGCTTGGGCCGTAGCTAGGAATGGCCTCGCTAGGATGAGTGGTACTTCGGTATCTTCCTCCATATCTAGTATGACAAAGTCGGCCGGAAAGACAAATTCGCCGACTTTGACCAATAGATTTTCAGCGACACCTTGTGGATATTTGACGGATCTATCGGCGAGTTGTATGCTTATTTTTGTAGGACTAGTTTTTTCCTAAGCCGAGTCGATTGAACATTGATGAGGGCATGAGGTTGACGCTTGCTTCGAGATCGGTTAGTGCATTACGAATGGGGGATTTCCCAATCGAGCAAGGAATTGTGAAGCTTCCGGGGTCAAGCTTCTTTTGCGGGAGTTTGTTGAGTAGTAAGGCGGAGCATTCTTCGCCTAAGTTAACTAATTGCAATGATTCAATTTTCCTTTTATGAGTGAGGAAGTCCCTCATAAATTTTGAATATTTAGGCATTTGAGTTAGGACTTCGATAAATGGAATATTAACATGCAATTGTTTTAGTAAATTTTCGAACTTTGCGAATTGCTCATCGGTCTTTTGACGAATTAACCGACCGGGGTATGGAACCGGAGAAGTCTTAGTAGGCTCTTAAACTGGTGGAGAAGCCTTCTCTTGTTGGGGCGCGGGTGGAGTTGTGGTTTGGCTAGATTGGCTTCTTTCAGTTGGTGGAAGTGGAGCCTCTTCGGGACCCACTGTACGGTTTCTCAA
Organism: Helianthus tuberosus; assembly: GCA_030545235.1. NCBI lineage: Eukaryota > Viridiplantae > Streptophyta > Magnoliopsida > Asterales > Asteraceae > Helianthus > Helianthus tuberosus. The sequence goes on along the minus strand of JARYGA010017258.1, from coordinate 25,117 downwards.
TGTTATGAGATGTACTTGCGCCTTTGGATTGGTCTCGATATTACTTGGTAACGCGCCTTGTGGTCTCTCGGAGAAATTTTGAGCTATTTTATTTAATTGTTTTTCAATGTTTTGAATGCTAGCTTGTTGATTTCTAAAATTCGATTCCAATTGTTGAAATCGATCCGAGTTTTTCTTTTCGGTGTCGGAGATGAGGCGAGATACAGTATCTTCAAGCCTTTCTCGCCCACCTTGTTGTTGAGAGAAATTTTGTGGTTATTGAAAGTTCGTTCGTTGGTTTAGATTTTGTTGGTTACTACTATTGTCGGGTTCTCTCCAACCAAGATTGGGGTGGTTACGCCATCCTTGGTTGTAGGTACCCGTTGGAGGACCCGACGGCCTAGGCCTATTATCAATGTAGTTAACCGTTTCCGTTTGATCATCTAATTCTTTCATACAACTCCAATTTTCATGTGGCCCACCACACCCTTCACAAGCCATTACCGAGACCGTTTTTGCCATTTCTAACTTTTTGATTTTTGAAGAAAGGGCCTCGATTTGGGCTTGCAAAGAAGTGCTTTCATCAACTTTATGGGCGCCCGGGGCAATAGATTTATTGCCTCGGGGAGTGTGCCACTGAAAATTGGTTTGAGCAATTTCCTCAATTTGATTATATATTTCATTTGGGCGACGATTACCTAAAAGTCCCCTGGAGCTAGAATCAAGTGTTTGTCTTGTGCGTGGCGACAACCCATTGTAGAACGTGGATACTTGTTGCCATACCGCAAGACCGTGATGAGGACACTTTCTTAGTAGCTCCTTGAACCTTTCCCAAGTTTCATATAAGGATTCCCCATCCTCTTGTGAATATGTATTAATTTCAGTCATTAATTTAGCCGTTTTAGCAGGAGGGAAATACTTATATAGAAACTTTTGGGCTAGTTCATCCCAGGTGTTTACCGAACCAACTGAGAGGGTGTTAAGCCAAGCCTTACCTCGGTCTTTTAGTGAGAATGGAAACATACGAAGGCGGATGGCGTCGTTTGATGCTCCATTGATCCGAAAGGTATCACATATTTCTAAGAAATTAGTAATATGTAGATGAGGATCCTCGTCCGCAAGCCCATGGAAGGTTGCGGAGTTTTGAAGCATTTGTATCAAATGTGGCCGAAGTTCGAAGTTGTTGGCTTCGACATTCGGTGCATTGATAGCGGCGCCAAGATTACCCACGGTGGGTCGTAGGTAATCCATGAGGGTACGTTGGTCCGCCATTGGAAGTGGGTCCCCCGAAACTTTCTCTTGGTTTTTAGCTTTAAGTCTTTTTCTGAGAAAGCGTTCGGGTTCTTCTAGAGGTTCTTTTATGTCTCTACTAGAACCGGAGCTCATACACTACGTAGAAAGTTCAGATGTGGCGCCTGGGTTCCTAGTCCTGCAATAAAAACAGAAAAGAACGTTGGTCAGAAGGTTCACCATGGCCCCGTGCTCAGATGAACACGGCCCGTGGTCGGAGATACAGTGATTGTTTTCCGGATCCCTGTTACTAGGGAGTTGGACACGGCCCGGTGTTGCACCGACACGGGCCCGTGCTCAGCTCTCTGTAACTCGGAAAATAAAAACTGCCAGTAACAATGCTGGGCACGGCCCGTGTCCGACCAGGCACGGCCCGTGCTGAGCTCTGCAGAAACTGGAAAATTAAGAAAAATCCTAAAAAATTAGAAAAAATTAGAAAAAACGATTAGGCCGTTGATTCCTAACTTTCTTAAAATCCTTGTGTCCCCGGCAACGGCGCCAAAAACTTGATGTGCGTAAAGTGTGATAGGTATTTAAGTATATTTTAAGCCCTTTTTACACGTTAGTCAAGTTTTAAATTTATAAAACACGATATTTACTAACACCAAACACACATATGGGCAAGTGCACCCATCGTGAGCGTAGTATAGTGTTGGTAAGATACCGAGGTCGTCCAAGGACACAAGAGCTTTTAGTACTGGTTTATCCTCAACGTCTACTCAAATCAAAACGTTAGAAAAAGGTTTTAAACTAAAAAAATAAAAACTAACTAAAATACTGAAAAATAAAATAAAAGTAAAAACAGATAGACAAGATGAATCACTTGGCTGCGACTCGTGTATAGTGTAACCTTTGATTATTTCCGCACTTTTGCACTTTTTAAGAGATTATCTTAGTTATTGTAGGAGGCCCCTCTTTTGAAGGTGACGTTACCCTCAACCCAGTAGTTTGAGTCAGCAAGGATACAATCCTAAAGGGTCGGATTATTGAAAGATAATTAATTAAGTTATTAATGCATATTATGGTAGGCCCCTCTTTTGGAGGTGACGTTACCCTCGGCTAAGTAGTCTGAGTGAGCAGGGATACAGTCCTAAGTAGCTGGATTAAAGTATTAATAGTAGCTTACATATGAGGGGATCAAAGAGTTTGGACCCCCGCCATCCAATACCGGTGGGTATTGAAGGAGGTCCTACTAAATTTGACCCAGGTCCTTGCAGGATCTATACACTGAACAAGGCAAGACTCTTACCAAACTGTTCCCTTAACCCCCGACCAGGTAGCCAACATACCTCCATATAGACCGTGGAGATATGAATGGTGAAAATCTTTTACTTTATATAGACAGTAAAATAATGCCAAGACACCACGGACAAATGATAAGGAAGAATCACCTTAAACATAAGAAACTAGTTATTAAAGTCATTAATACATAACAAATAAAAAGTGCGAAAAGATTAAAAATAAAAAGTATTACACTAGACACTTGTCTTCACCAAGTGATGTAAGAGACTTAGGCAAACATGGCCTTTGATTGTCAAGAACTCTTACGATCAATCTTGGATCTCGAGACGACTCACACACTCTATGATGGACAATGGATGATGGTGGTGGATGATGGTGTTGTGATGGGGGTGGGTGGTGGGTGAAGTGTAAGAGAGGTGGTATGCCAAGGGATGGTTTGCAAATGAGCCAAGCACCCCTATTTATAGCCTGAACAGCAGCTCGGGCACGGCCCCGTGTCCATCCTCTTCTCTGTCTTTATTAATTGCAGTTTGTCTGCATTAGTTGACCACGCCCCCGTGTCCGCTGGGCACGCCCCCGTGTGCAGAAGCATATCTGTACTATCAAGATTTGCCTAGATTCTGCGAATCTTATAGTTGACCACGGCCCCGTGTCCGTTGAGCACGGCCCCGTGGTGGGCGATAGAAGCTTCTATAGCTTTGTCTTTTATGCTGGCACTTAGGCACGCCCCCGTGTTCACTGAGCACGGGCGTGTTCAGCCTTCTGTTCTCTTGTTTTGCTTGGGAAGATGCTGTCGGGGAGGTCGGGCATGCCACGTTTGTTCCTTTTCTTGTATTTATGTTAGATTTAGCTGCCTTTTTGTTCTTTTGTTAATTTGAGCTCATTTAATCCTGAAAATACAAAAGGAAGACAAAAACACACTTTTTCCAACATTAGTACTAAAAAAGGGTTAGTTTTATGCTACAATTGATGTAATTTATATGTTGCATTTTGTGCACATCAGTCTACCTGCCTTAGCAACGATAGTACTATAGTTTGGACTCAGCACCTGTTTATTCAGGGGTTGTTAAGGATATTACTTCACCTGCTCGCAGTGTCGAACATGTGTTGTGCACTCATTTTACTCACAGTCATTGGTATTGATAGGATCATTGTCGATAACTTACATGCTTCACATTTTACGTACTACATGCTGGTTATGCGTAACTCGCTTTCACTACTATTATGCTATCAAACTTGTATGCTCACCTTTACACTATGTGTATTGACTTTTACTTTAACGTATGTGACAGGTGTTTAGGATGCTGATGTTACTTGCTTGCTATCATGGAATCAAGTTAGGATGGGGTCTAGAAACAAACAAACTATTTATAATCTGAGTTGTCGAAACAATTTATTGTCTTTGGGATATTATGTCTCTATTAACTGATTTGCTAAGTATGTTATGGTATGGGACGTAACTTTAAATATTTGGTAAAATTAGTTGTTATGGATTTCTCTTGGACAATCTGTTTCGCTCAGTGCCGCGCCCCGATGTTTCCGCCATCGGTTGGGGTGTGACAGATTGGTATCAGAGCCATAACTATAGGGAATTAGGCAAGACTCGACCTAGTCCGGGTCGATGTCCTAGAAATGACCTAGACTATAGTCTAAGTACCCAATGCGACTTCTATTTGTGTGAACTCTATCGCTTATGCAACACTAGGAATATCAGTATGAATTGGGACAACTTGCACAAAGTGAGTTGCTTCGCTCGAGTGAAACATCTCGTATGAAGCAGGTTACATTGCTCGAGTTGTGCACTTGGTACAAAGTATTCCAGCTCAATCTCCAAACGCTCGACAATCTTTCCTAAGATTGTCAAGCTGTTTTAGCCTTTCCTAAGGCTATCGCACGCACAACTCTCATCACAATCGAGCAATTTGATCGGGAATCTGTGTGAAAACCGCAAAATCTCGATTGAATCGCTCGCACGACGCACGATTTTTACTATTAAGACACGGGAATCTGCGTTGAATCAGGAGTGACATCCATACTTCGACGCAAACCCTCCCCATAAAAGTAGGAACGCAGTCGTTAAGCTAAGGGTGACACCCGAATCTTGACGACTTGTTCCGTCCACTATTTTGTTTCACAAAACTCTCACCAAAGTCTCGACGGACTCCAACGATTTGAGCACTGCTGTAACTGGAAGGATGCGTGCCGATCGCCTAAATTGAGGCAAGAGCACAGTTCCGAAGGCCAATGTGTGCACTCAAGGTCCTTGTGAATAGTCGAACCACCTTGGGTAGTCAACGTCTAGCAAGCCGAGACAATCTGACTCTGTGATTTGATGTGTTTTATGTGGTTTTCTATGTTACTTGTTTCGTTTTTGGTGATTTACTCGCTTTTCGTTGTTCGCCTTGATCAACACGCGCAACACGCACTGCACATCTATCTCAAAACACTAACAAATCGCATGCTATACTACTCGCTACTCGCACTCACAACTCTCGATCGCCACTTTGAAGGATAGGTGAATACTTGTAAAATATATAGGAGAATACGTGCAAAATATAGTCAAGAAGGTGCTTACGTGGATTGTGTGCTTACGTGGATTACGTGCTTACATGATTATGTGCATACGTGCCTATGTGGATTATGTGCCTACGTGACTGTGTGAACTATGTGATAGATATAAAGTACCTTTTGGTGATACTATAGACTACTCGACTTAATAAATGTGTTTGAATCATACGACGATGTTTGATGCAGACAATGTCGTCATTCGGTTCGCATACTACCCGCAAGTCTCGCCGCAACAATGCTGATAAATGCATCGCCTCGATCGTCGCTAAGCAAATGGCGAAAGTCATTCCTCAAATTTTTAGTGAACTTCATGAGAATGCTAGCAAATCATCTGAGGAGTCAAGGACCGAATCGCCTAAGGGAACTAAAGCTTCAAGCAGTTCAAAGCATGTGGACCAAAAGAGTTTACCGGTGAAGGTGGACCAACTGCTATGTTTAAATGGTTCGATTCGATTGAAGTTACCTTGCGCCAAAGCAACTGTCCTGATAATCTCCGTACTGTTAACGCCACAGGCGTTTTCCAGTCCAGGGCTCTGGACTGGTGGACCGTCGAAAGAAACAAGCGTGGAAATGATGCAGCCTATGGGCTTACGTGGGATGAGTTGAAGGACATCATGATGAAAGGGTTCTGCCCTCCCCACGAGCTTCAGAAGTTGGAGGACGAGTTCTGGCACATCAAACAAGAGGGTGGCGACAACGCTGGTTTAACTGCTTGCTTCAAGCAGCTAAGCATCGTCTGTTCGGGTCAAGTTACTACTCCCGAAATCACCATCAAGAAATACATCCATGCTCTGCCGGATTGTGTGGCTGATTTTGTGCAAGCTGTGAAGACGACAACTATTGAAGAGACTTTCTTGCTCGCTGCCGAGATTAACGACAAGCGAGTTCGAGCTGGATTCTTTGATAAAGTCTCCAAGAATCTTCACAAAACAACTCCTACTCCCGCTCCTGCTACCGAAACCTCAGCTTCTCAGGGTTCAAAGTCAAGCCGCCGAAAGCGCAAGCAGAACAAAAACAACAACAAGAATTGTGCCATCACCACAGCTCCACTTCAAGCTATCCCTACTCAACCGCAACCACAGAACCGCCAAGTAGCGGCACCTGCGACCAATGCACCGCCGGCGAAGTGTGCATACACTGGTCCTCACCCTCTCTGCCCTACTTGTACCTATCATCATGCAGTCGGGATTGCATGCAGATTCTTCGCTCAATACAACATGTATGGGCATTTTACTACCCACTGCCGCACTGGTCCTCGACAAGCTCAAGCTCCTGCACCACAAGCTCTACTCCTTGCCCCACAGGGTCAACAAGTAGCTCCTGCCCCCGCAGCAAACGCAAGAGCATGCTACGCATGTGGTGATCCCAACCACTTTGCGAATGTTTGCCCGAACAGGGTAATGAAGCAAGAGCCCCAGCAACAACAGCAGCAGCAGCAACAGCAGCCAGCTCAGCAAGCACCACGCGGACGTACCTTCAACATCAACGTCCGCCAAGCTCAAACCGACAACAACGTGGTTAATGGTATGTTCCTTGTGAATGGTATTTATGCTTCGTGTTTATTTGATACTAGAGTAGATAACTGTTTTGTGTCGTTAGAATTCGAAAAGCTCCTTAATCGTAAATGCACTAGTCTCCCAACGAAGTTCGATGTCGAAATCGCCCCCGGAAGAACTGTCTCTGTTAATTCTGTGCTCCGTGATTGTACGCTTGAACTCAACAATCACGTCTTTCCAATCAATTTGATCCCAATGCAGCTCGGTAGTTTTGACATCATAGTAGGCATGGATTTCCTTCGGGAAAATCGTGTTGAAGTTGTTTGCTTAGATAAGATGATTCGTTTCTTTCTCGCGGATGGTGATCAACTTTGTGTGTATGGCGAAACTCCTTCGAAAGATCTTAAACTAATGTCGTGCATCCAAGCTAGCAAGTATCTCCGCAAGGAATACAGAGCTTTCTTGGCGCACATCGTAGTAGCGGAAAAGGAAAAGAAAGGTGTGAAAGACGTTCCAGTTGTTTGTGAATTCCCCAACGTTTTTCCCGACGATCTTCCGGGATTACCTCCGAGACGTGATATTGACTTTCGAATCGACCTCATTCCTAGAGCAAATCCTGTTGCTAAAGCTCCTTACCGACTCGCCCCATCCGAAATGCGGGAACTCTCGAGTCAACTCCAGGAATTGCTTGATAAAGGCTTCATTCACTCTAGCACCTCTCCTTGGGGCGCACCTGTCCTCTTTGTCAAAAAGAAGGATGGATCTTTCCAGATGTGCATCGATTACAGGGAATTGAATAAGCTTACAATCAAGACTCGCTATCCTTTACCTCGAATCGATGATTTGTTCAATCAATTACAAGGTCCTACCTGTTTCTCTAAAATCGACCTAGGCTCTGGTTATCATCAGTTGCGAATCTTGGAAGAAGATATACCCAAAACCGCTTTTCGAACCCGTTACTGACACTACGAATTTGTCGTTATGCCTTTCGGTTTAACCAACGCGCCAGCAGTTTTTATGGATCTGATGAATCGTGTGTGTAAACCCTATCTCGACCGTTTCGTCATCGTATTTATCGAAGATATCCTTATCTATTCGAAATAGAAAGCTGAACATGCGCATCATCTACGTTTGGTTCTCGAGTTACTCCAAGGGAATCGACTCTACGCCAAATTCTCCAAGTGTGAATTCTGGTTAGATGAGGTTCAGTTCCTCGGTCACATCGTCAATAGGCAAGGTATACACGTTGATCCCACGAAAATCAAAGCAGTTAAGGGTTGGGTTACACCAAAATCACCCTCGGAAGTTCTCTCTTTCCTCGGATTGGCGGGCTACTACCATCGATTCATCGCAGATTTCTCTAAGATTGCTGTTCCGCTTACCTCTTTGATGCACAAGGATAAGCCTTTTGTTTGGGGAACTGAACAAGAGACTGCCTTTCAAACTCTCAAGTATATGCTCTGCAGTGCTCCTGTACTCGCATTACCCGACGGAGATGACAATTTCGTTGTTTACTGTGATGCCTCCAACCTGGGTCTCGGTTGTGTTCTTATGCAACGGGACAAGGTTATCGCGTACGCTTCTCACCAGCTCAAGATCCACGAGAAGAACTATATGACCCATGACCTCGAGCTTGGATCAGTTGTTTTTGCATTGAAGATTTGGCGACACTACCTATACGGTACTAAGTGTACGGTCTTCACCGACCACATGAGCCTACAACACATCTTCGATCAGAAGGAGCTTAATATGTGCCAACGCCGATGGGTCGAACTTCTCAATGATTACGACTGCGATATTCGTTACCATCCGGGCAAAGCAAACATCATTGCCGACGCTCTAAGTAGACGAAGCTATTTGCATAGCATTCGTAACACTCAAACCCAGCATCATCTCGAGACTCTAATTCGTGACGCCCAACATGGTTGTTTTACTGAACAAACCTTGAAGAAGGAAAGGATTATCAATAACGGCGAACATCTGGTGAACAAATCGAATGGTATCTTTCATTACCTAGACCGAATTTGGATTCCCAAGCGCACCAATTTGCGACAAATTCTGCTCGACGAAGCCCACAAGTCTCGATATTCCACTCATCCCGGTACCGAAAAAATGTACCAGGACCTTCGCTACAAGTATTGGTGGCCGGGCATGAAGAGAGATATCGCTCTTTACGTTTCGAAATGCCTGACTTGCTCGAAAGTCAAGGCTGAGCATCAACGCCCCTCTGGCTTACTCGTCCAACCCGAGATTCCTATGTGGAAATGTGAGAGTATATCTATGGATTTTATCACGAAACTTCCGCGCACGCCGTTAGGTCACGATAGCATTTGGGTTATCATCGACCGTCTCACTAAATCTGCCCACTTCTTGCCAATACGAGAAGACTTTAAGGTGGAACGATTAGCCCGAATCTACACCGATGAAGTCATTTGCCGACATGGGACACCACGTGATATCATTTCTGACCGCGACGGCCGATTCACCTCGTGCCTTTGGGAAACGTTTCAATTCGCTCTCGGTACTACACTTAATCTAAGTACCGCTTTTCATCCCCAAACAGATGGTCAGACTGAATGCACGATTCGTACCCTGGAGGACATGCTTCGATCGGGTGTTATCGATTTCGGTGGTAATTGGGACGCGCATTTACAATTGGTCGAATTCTCGTATAATAACAGTTATCACTCTAGCATCCAAATGGCACCATTTGAGGCATTGTATGGAAGAAAATGTCGATCGCCGATTGTATGGCACGAGATCGGAGACGCGCAAATTACCGGTCCTGAGCTGTTGCAAGAAACGACTGACAAAATCCTCCAGATACAAGACAATTTGTTGAAAGCTCGGAGTCGTCAAAAGAGTTACGCCGATAGACACCGCAAGCCCCTTGAATTTGACGTTGGCGATCACGTACTCCTAAAGGTATCCCCTTGGAAGGGTGTGGTCCAATTCGGAAAGAAAGGAAAGCTCGCGCCTCAATATGTTGGACCCTTTAAGATTCTAGAAAGGATCGGAAAAGTGGCCTACAGACTCGAACTTCCGGAGGAGCTCAGCAACGTCCACCCGACTTTCCATGTTTTGAACCTCAAAAAGTGTTTGGCTGACGAGAATTTGCATGTCCCTCTTGAGGACTTGCAAGTGAACGAAACATTACACTTCGTGGAAAAGCCTGTCGAGATCATGGACCGAGAAACCAAGAAGCTCAGGTGCTCACGCATTCCCATTGTGAAGGTTCGCTGGGAAGGCAAACACGGCGCAGAGTTCACCTAGGAACTCGAAAGTGACATGAAGGCGAAGTAACCGCATCTTTTTGTTAGGCATGCGCCTTAATTTCAGGACGAAATTCCCTAAAGTAGGGGAGGCTGTAACAACCCGTGTTTCAAAGTCAAAGTCAAAGGAAGAAAAGATTGCTAATTGCGATCTGCCACTGACGTGATTGTCGTGGTCACGCAAATTTAATCCAAATAACAACTAGTAGATAGTGGTAAATGGGTATCGAACTCAGGGAGTATGTGGAAAATGTGTTATTTGAAAATATATAAAAATTGACTAAACTTAAAATAATTGTACAAAGTAAATTTAAAAATTGGATTGAATGTTTGATTTTTAAAACTAAGACTATTGATTTAATTTCAAAATAAAAATTTAGTTTGTAAACAATTTAAAAACAAATGACCATCCTAAATTTCCAGTTTTAATTGACATTCATGTTTTAGTTCAACTAGAAAGAACCACATAGACATGATTCATGTGTAGTTATTTGTTTGTGATAAAAGGGAACTAAGTACTTGTATTTTTAGAACACAAGGTTGTTACCCGATGACCTATTACTTTGTTTATGATAAAAGGGAACTAAGTACTCAGGTTCCTAGAACGCGAGGTTGTTATCCGATGATCAATTAATATCCAACCCTTAACCCGCCCATGATATCTCAATTGTTATTAACACCAAGAACGTATGGTTTAGATTATGATTGAAAGGCAAAGTAATAGTTTACAAACAAATATCAACACACCATAATAAACCAATAACAAGTATACGTCTATTATTCTAGAAATAAGAACAAGAACATGAATGTCTCAAATAAACCTTCAATCTAGGATGATCATTATAACGTTTAGCTACTCATAATAGACAATAACACACTTGAACAGAGTTTGAACACATATGAAAACATGATACAAAGTGAGTACAAACAGAAAAACTAACATTTACCGGTTTCGGATGACTTAGAAATCGAACCGAAAGCTTCCGAGACTTCCGAGAACTTCCGAGGACTTCCGAGGGACTTCACCGGCACTTCCGCGATGCTTAGAACCGACTGATTTCAGTCTTTAGATGTGTTTTTCGAGAGAGAAAGGTGTTTTGAGTGAATTGAGGTGTCTTTGAAGTGTAGACTTCCATGGCCTTTTATAGGTTTCAAATCCTTGCCATTTTGGTTTAAATAATACACCATAGTGTATTTAGTTTGATTTTAGTTTAAGTAATACACCATAGTGTATCTACTTTGACTTTGCTTTAAATAATACACCATAGTGTATTTAGTTTGACCAAAGTTACATAAAAATCCCGTCACCACTTAAATGCTTTCTAGAAACGGTTGCACAAGCTCTAATCACTCGATTTTAACCTTATATTTGGATTTCTCTCGTCGAGCTACCCCAAAAGCATATATTATGGCTCCCGTAACTCACTTTCTAGCTCCGGATATGTCAAGATGAAGTGCTGACTGTTTCTGGCGCGTATTTATGTTCAAATCTTCACTTCTTCCATTCTTTGACTCCACCATCTTCTAGCAACCAATCATGTCTTCTAAAACCCGCATTTTGAGCATTATAACACCTGCATATCAATTCATCTAGTGGTTACCAAGTTCAAGCAATTAACCGTAATAAGTATAGAATGTGCATTGTTTTAATCCTTTTAAGGGTTGTCCTACGGACCACCCGTCAGCCACTCCTTGCTCAACTACCGATCGCGCTACTTGACTTGTAATCAACTTCTAGTATTTGTATGTCTTAGTGGTATTATGTGGAGTATTGCTAATAATCGCAGTTTAATCGATGTGTACTTATCGCCGGTAATCGCTTACGACTATGAACAATAGGTGGTAACAATGCGATAAAGTTATCTAAACGCTAATCGACTTAACGCTATCTCATCGCAATTCAAATCGCAGTGAATTACAGGTTCTGGATATTGTTTTACGTGTGTGTGATATTTATGTGTTACTTGTGCATGTTTATTTATGTTTGTGGTGATTATTCGAAAACGCAATCGCAATTCTATCACATCGCAATCTCAATCGCAATACGAAACGCTAAATGGTTGTTTAGGTTTATGACTGTGTGTTAGTTAGGTTATTTGTGTAATTATTGGTTAATGCTATCGCATTGCTTACTCGCAATACGCTCAAACGCATCGCAACGCTCAACGCACGAATCGAAACATCGAAAACTAACTCGCCATGCCACTTCGATCGAATGACCATCCGATCGGATAGTCATCCGATCCGTGGTCTGCGCGCACCTTTCCCCTTTTGGAAACCCTATAAATACCCCCCTCTGTCACATCATTTGTGATGTGACAACTCTCTTGTTCGAACCAGCTCATCAAGCTCTCTTTTCTCTCGATTTCTCCCGAAACTTGTAAGTTTTCAACTCAATCCTTGTACTTCTATGATGTACACGCATTTCTCCATCTTTTTCACCTTTGAATCTTTACTTTTAACCATGAAATCACCGGATTTGAGGTGTTCTATGGTGATGTCATCATGGAGTTCTTATAAACTTCAAGGATTGGCCTCATTCCACCAAGAACAACTCAGATCCAAAGGATTTCAATATGATTCAACACTGATCTAAACGTTTCCAAGGTTAAGAAGGATTGAAAGATGATTTTATCTATTTCTTTCAACTCTTCTACACTCAATGCACTCAAAACCGATAGAATCAGGACTTATTCAGGCCTTCTACTCATTTTCTAGTGAAATGTCGGTCTAAGATCTGATCTCTATCAAAGGCGCAACCGATTTCGGGTTAAACATGAACAACCGTCAAGAACAGTTAGCTGGTTAGACTGGGGTGATTCCCGTCCGATCGGATGACTTGGGCTTGATGGAGTTTCTGTTGTTTAACACGTTATCACACCGTCTCGACCAAACCGCAAAACTTTTCAAACTTAACAAATTTCAAAACAAACCAGTCACCCGAACGGATTGCCGTCCGATCGGATTGCCGTCCGATCGAACGACGATCCGATAGGATGATGTATGATCTCCAACACTTAACACTTAACCGTTTGATCGAACGACCTGAAAGATAGAGATACTTCCCTGATCTTGAAATGCTACTGTCACACCCCCAAAATCCACACGCGGAGTATCACCGCTTGGAGGCGTGACTGACCAGGATCAAGCCACCAATCATATTGAACATATAAGTAATAAGTAAAAGTAAATGTAATCCATCACAATACAATTGGTGTTCACTCAAAAACATAGAATAAGTAGCGGAAGCATAATATGAAATCCCAACATAAGTATCAAGTTCAAAGTGTTATAAAGTTTAACGTGGCATCCACGATCCATGTCCCACAATGACCGCGCCTCCCTGTGCAAGCTCCATGAGTACCTAACGACCTGCAAGGCATGTAACAACGAGTCAACAACAAAGTTGAGCGAGTTCACAGTTGGTTGTTCAGTTATAGTAATTGTATTGTAAACCATATGTTCGTTTAGTAACCCATATATCGTATGTACTTGAATCGCAGTCTCCTAGACATGCGTGCGAAGATTGTGGTGTGTTTCCCAAGTTTTCTAGACTAGGTATATTTGTATCGCAGCCCACCCGGCATGTGTGCGAAGTTTAGAGTATGGTTCGCAGCCTTTCCAGGCATGTGTGCGAAGATTAGTTCTATTATCGCAGCCATTCCCGGCGTGTGTGCGAAGAGAAGTATATGTATCACTAGTCTAGCAGTATCTACAAGTAACCTGCCTCTCCCGAGGACAGTGGTACGTAATTCCAGTATCAATGTGTGTACAAGTAATCATCCAAACCATTCCCAACCCCGGGAATCCCATGCCTTGGTAAGAGTGTGAACTCACCTTGGTTTGCTCGGTATGCTAAAGTATGTTCTCACAAGCAATCAGTCAAATCCTATTGTATGCACGTATACCAGATCAGTTTATGTTCAAAATGATTCACATGCAACTAGTATCACAGTATAACACAGAGTGTGCTTAGTAGTTAGCATCTTGTATTATGTAAACAGTTAATCAAACTCAGGCAACTTCATGTTTCACATAACAGCTTTCTCAATTAATTCTAACATGGATTATTCGTTAACAGCGTTAATCAGGACTAATGGAAATAACATACATAATGAAGTTTCATATTTAACGTAGTTAATATACATAACAGGGTTAACTCACTAACAACATTAGCAAACTAACAAGATTAACTGAACTAACAAAGTTAAACTTAACAGGAGTTAATAAGCTTGACAGAGTTACATACTTAATAAAAGTAATATACTTAACATGGTTAACGGATTTAACAGGCTTAAAATACTAACACAGTTAAACGAACTAACAGAGTTGATAAGCTGAGCACTCAACGAAATCCCCATCATGGCGAAAACCCTTGGTTTTCGTTAGACATGAGTGTGACGAAAACACAGAAGTGTTTTCGTCTGATCCCTGTGATTTCGTTGGCACTGATTTCGTCCATATATGTAACGGTTGCAACACAGAACCCTAATGATCATATAGTAATCATGCCGACTTCATCATATAATCATTCAGTAGATCTTCGATATATTAACATATAATTTGCCAAAACATTGCGAGACCAACACCACCATTCAATCGGTAGATCAATTAAAATAATCAAACATGGCCGACAAGTGTAAGTTGATTTCCTGTTGTTATTTGACCAACTTATAAAGTGGCTGCAAATCTTGTTTTATTGGACCGATAAATACCACTGGTATCTTAAATCCCTAGAATATCCATTTATTAGTAAATCCTTACACAAACATGAATACCAATCCATCCTCATTCAATCATCGGTAATAACAATTCATATGCTAACAAGACAAACTAACCGATTATGAGGAGGTGATCACATGCAAAACATTAATTTGGCTGCACTATCTATACAATTCACATGATCACATAACAATTCATTCATGATAAATAACAGATAGTTCATGATTAATTTAAATCGAATAACTCTTGACAGCAGGTTACTAACCCAAACGAGATGCACAATCCAATACGTAAAAAGCTTCGAGATCTAAGACTTGTCGTCGCACAGGGGTGAAGAGAGAGAAGCGATTAGGGTTTTTCCCAGTTATCGATTACGCGCACTAGTTTAAAACAAAATCCTATATTAAACGTTACTGGGCCAAAGCCCATTCCATGTTTTTGTTGGCCACATGTGACGAAATCACTTCTTGATTTCGTGGTGTGTGTTTTCGGCTAGGGAGGTTGATTTCATGAGTTCCATGTTTATTTTTAATTCCCCATACACATTATTAATACAACAAATTATTATAACATAGATACTCATATTGCACTACAATATATAGAACACACTAAATGCACACCATATATATCATATCAATCAAACGCGGTTTAGCATATTACAACGCGTACAGTTGTGAAACAAACAAGTCGTGTCAATAAACGATCTAAACAATTAACGTGAAATAGTGCGAAGATGGAATCTTGGAAACTCGAGTTGTCACATTATCCCCAACTTGAAAGAAATTTCGTCCCGAAATTTAGCATGCGGTTACTGAGGAAGCTAGTTAAGTTTGCATGGTTTACTGGTTTTCCTGGGGTGTCACAGCTACAACGAAAACTTCAAAGCCATTATACACAAACACATCCATCCCAAACGAGTGTCAATCTGACCGAATGGCCATCTGAACGGATGACCATCCGAGCGGATTGACATCCGATCGGATGACCATCCGTTCGGATTGCCATCCGATCGGATGACCCTTCGTCACTTGTCTCACTTGCACCGTTATATGCACCGTTCTTCGCTTATGCTATCCTTAACTTTTCAGGCTCATCTCTAGCGCTCCCTTCAATCCATTAGCTACCATCGTTGTGTGTATACTCAATCCCTTTTTGCTTAACGCACTTTTGGGTGTTACATACGTTACATATATCAAATCACATCGACACACAACGCAACCACTTTTAACGCTAACCGCTCTCGCATGTTATACGTGACTCGATGAATGCTTGTTTGTTATGTTTACACATTGATTGTTGTGTACCTGTCTTAGCAATGATAGTACTATAGTTTGGACTCAGCACCTTTTTATTCAGGGGTTATTAAGGATATTACTTCACGTGTTCGCAGTGGCGAACATGTGTTGCGCACTCATTTTACTCGCAGTCATTGGTATTGATAGCATCATTGTCGATAACTTACATGCTTCACATTTTACGTACTACATGCTGGTTATGCGTAACTCGCTTTCACTACTATTATGCTATCAAACCTGTATGCTCACCTTTACATTATGTGTATTGACTTTTACTTTAACGTATGTGACAGGTGTTTAGGATGCTGATGTTACTTGCTTGCTATCATGGAATCAAGTTTGGATGGGATCTAGAAACAAACAAACAATTTATAATCTGAGTTGTCGAAACAATTTATTGTCTTTGGGATATTATATCTGTATTAACTGATTTGCTAAGTATGTTATGGTATGGGACGTAACTTTAAATATTTGGTAAAATTAGTTGTTATGGATTTCTCGTGGACAATCTGTTTCGCTCAGTGCCGCGCCCCGATGTTTCTGCCATCGGTTGGGGTGTGACATTTATAGCCGAAGGGTGAAGGAGGGAGGAGAGACCTTGCCAGCTGCTACCGGTCGCCAGCTGTCCGACCAAGGGGAATATCCCCTTGGTCTCCTCTGCTGTGGTCAGGATAGTGGTACACGTGGCACGCCTTTATTTGCCCAGGTAGTTGAAATAGTACTGCAGCTGTCGGTCTGCCCCCAGATCGTGTCGCAGGTCCACATGGCGTCCGATTACTGGTGACACGTGTTGTCCTTTTTGTCTGGAGGAGCATTTTTGGTGTCATATTGGTGCTTTCCAGAAGCTTCTGGATTCGCTTGCTGATGTAAGCGCCATGTTGGATGAAAAAGGTGGTGTGGTCCCTGCCATGTGTGCATGGAATTGGGACCATATCTCTTCAATTTCCGATGGTACATCGTTCATATTTACGAGAGCACTTTAAAAAAGAGTTAGCATCCAAGAGTCGATGTTAAAAAAATTCTGAGTATTTAAAAAAGATAATTACCTTTTAAATTTTGTATCATTTATGAATATCAAATCAAAACACAAAATTGATATTATTTTGGGTGCCAAACGTCAAATCCCGTGCTTAACATTAAACCCTAATCGGATGTCTAAACTAATTTTTAAAAGGCTAAACTTGCATATCATAAGGACTGAACTCTGACATCCTACTACTCTAAGTTTTGTTTAACTCACCATACTACTCGACTATTCCCATGTGGATGTCTAAACAATTGGAAATAAGTATTTGATTAGAGACTTTTCCATAAGCCGGAACTAGTTGCATCTTTGGAAACATAAATTAACTTTATAAATTCATTAGGCTATGTGGTATGATGATGTTCCTAATCACCATCACCACCCTCACATCATCGCCAAATCACTTCATTTTCATCCACCACCTTATATGGTATGGTACATGACCGCATCATCTTCCACCATCCTCTTCCGCCAATCAAATTCAAAAAAACATCAAAAATTGGAATCTTTGTCTCGTGGTCGGCATGGATATTTCCATGCTCACCACACATGGAAAATGCAGGGGTGGTGTACCATGCATTCCATGGCCCACGTGGTGATAGAGCCAGATTCGAGATCAGAGAATCTCCCAAAATAAGCAAAACAAATAAAACTTGAAAGTAATGAATGTAAAACAATTTGTTCTTCAATTTTCTTATCTGCCATTTTCAATTAACAAACAACCTTTAAATACTAAAACAAAGTGCATGGAAAGGAAACGTGCATGAAGGAACATGGGCCACTAACTACTAAATGCATGCATAAACTAACAAATAACTAATCCCACTAACTGTGTAGTACGTGAGAAACATGGAAATATGAAATCAACAACGCAATGCAAAAATAAACGTGGGCAGAGGTTGCATGGAGATGTGGGTTAATCATGTTATGGCGGAGAGTCCGTATCAATACCCGCCCCTTTAAAACGGGTCGTGTCCTCACGCCCACAGCCGTCCATGGCGATTCTGTTGGCGGTTCAAACAGCAAGAATTGGGGTGTTTTGCAACGGTGGCCTGGCTGAAATTTTTCGTCACAGTGGAAGCATATACCAGCGGCTTTCTTGGCTTGCATTTCTGCTTGAGTGAGGCGCTTCAACGGTTGGGATGGAGTTGACGCCGGTGTGAGTTGACTCGGACTCGGTTCCAAAGTCGGAGAAAGGATCCCGGTATGAAGTTTGTCTTCAACTAAATGAGCTACTCCATATGTTTGATGCAATGTTTGAGGATGATGGATAGCTAGTTCACTTTGAATGTTCGGTGTAAGTCCGATGATGAAACGGTTCTTCAGTGTCTCCGGAGATAAACCAATAACCCTGTTGGTGAGTCGTTCAAACTCGGTTTGATAAGCGGCCACAGTGGTTGTTTGCTGGAGTTTGAAGAGAACCGCCTGGTGATTTTCGTAGGAAGAAGGACCAAATCGGAGCTCCAAAGATCGTGAAAATTCCGGCCAAGTTCCGAGTAACCGGTTGTTGGAGAGATGCTTGTACCAACTAAGTGCATCACCTGTGAAGTAGAATACCGTTAAGTAAAGCCGTTGAGCGTCCGGAACGGAGTAGTAGGTAAAGTAGTTATTAGCTTGGAATAGCCAATCCAATGGGTTCGAACCATCAAACATGGGAAGAGTAATCTTCGGTGGTTTGGGGTTGTGGTTTACAGGAGGTGTTGGCGGCGGCGGTGGTGGTGGTGGCGGAGTGTTCGACCCGGAAGGGCCAGGTCTGTTCGGATCGGGGCAAAGAAGTGTAGCAATGAGGTTATTTGTTTGCTCATACTGGGCCGCTAATTGCTTGATGATAATATCTAGATGAGCCTTGTGTTGTTCTTGACCAGAAACAAGCTGGTTGGTGGTTGCAGTTGTGGAGGTGACCAAATTGTTGACCGATTCGGCAAGGGAAGCAATCAATTCATCGGTGGAAGAGCTATCGATTGTGTTTTCATGGCGAGGCGGCATGATGGAAGGTGAGAACGAGGAATAAAAGCACCAATTGAAAGAGCTGGATTCGAGAACGGCGAATCTCCCAAAATAAGCAAAACAAATAAAACTTGAAAGTAATGAATGTAAAACAATTTGTTCTTCAATTTTCTTCTCTGTTATTTTCAATTAACAAACAACCTTTAAATACTAAAACAAAGTGCATGGAAAGAAAACGTGCATGAAGGAACATGGGCCACTAACTACTAAATGCATGCATAAACTAACAAATAACTAATCCCACTAACTGTGTAGTACATGGGAAACATGGAAATATGAAATCAACAATGCAATGCAAAAATAAACGTGGGCAGAGGTTGCATGGAGACGTGGGTTAACCGGGTCATGGCGGAGAGTCCGTATCACGTGGCCATCCATGACCCTCACCATGAGCCCCACATTCCTAAGCCTTAGTAGTTTAGTTTGTGACCACAAAGGAAGTTACAATAATATGGAACAACTTAGGGAGATACTTTAGTTACGGTTACTTGTAACAAAATTGCATTCTCTAGAAAATTTACAACAAATTAAGGTATAATTGGGGAAATTCAAATACCATTTATTGTTGTATTGCCATTCAATAAAAAAAAAAACTTTATTGACTTTGTATTAGACTTAATCCAGGTGTTAGCATAAGCATGGGTGTACTTTTCCTCGTTGCATTCAGCTATTTATTGTACAAAGTGATAAAAAACAAAAGAAAGGAGACAAAGAAAGGGAACTTTTAAATGCAACGGTGGTTTACTTCTAAAGTAACAAAATTGCATTCTAAAAGGGAATGTTGGCGGATGGAAGAATCATGGCGGTCAGGTAGTTGATGAAAGCCAGCTAGAGCAGTTTATCAATGAAATGGTAGTTCTTTCGCAAATCAATCATATTAGGCTGTTGGTTAGAGACAGATGTCCCTCTCCTCGTTTATGAGTTTACTCCAAATGGTACCGTGTATGATCGACTTCACAATAAAACATCTGAATTCCCAATTTCTTTTGGCATGCGATTACAAATAGCTACTGAGGTTGTAGGAGCACTTGCTTACTTGCATTCGGAAACTGCTATTCTAATATACCATAGAGACATCAAAGGCACAAATGTACTTTTGGATGACAAATATAGCGCCAAAGTTTCTGATTTTAGAACTTCAAGGTTTGTAGATCAAACTCAATTAACTACCTTAGTCAAAAGTATATTTGGCTACCTTGATCCTGAGTATTTTCAATCAAGCCAATTAAAGAGTGATGTCTATAGCTTTGCAATTGTTTTAGTTGAACTCTTTAATAGGAGAAATGCCAATTTCTCTAACTAGATTTGGTGAAAACAGAAGTTTGGCTACATACTTTATGTTGGATATGGAAGAAGGACGTGTTAATGTCAATTTTGACGCCATGGTGATTAAAGAGGGTATAAGGGATGAGCTTTTGATTGTAGCTAACCTAGCAATGTGATGCTTAAATATTAATGGAAAGTATAGATCAACTATGGAAGAAGTTGCAATAGAGTTAGAAACCATACGAAGGTCACACATTCCTTCTATCATTCAAACGAATACAAGTTCCGTGGTGTATGGGGAGGAACTATCGATGCTACCTTATGGCGAAACATCATCAACATTAACTACTTTCAATATTGATAGCATTAGTCAGTGACACAAAAAGCTCTATCATTGTTTATTGTTTAATAAACTTATGTTGTCATGTAGTTGCAGGACATGTAATTGAATTATGTTTGTGTGATCAGGTTAAGTTTGGGAAAGCAAAGTACTTCCATTTTTCTATAAACAAATACTAACTTTCTTTTTTTAATAGTAGATATGTGTTCAATCTGTTTGGAGTCAGTCTTCTTCGTTTGCTCATCCACCACTTCTGTCGTCCTTGCAAACGATAGTTTGATATTTAGACAAAATTACCGATCGCATCCCTTGAAAAATATGGTAAAGCCCTCCGATCACACCCCTGAAAATAAATCCTAGGTCCGCCACTATGTGGGTGCGTTAAATGGAGTCTTTCTCTATGAGGTCGAGAGTTTGTGTCAAGAGAACATATAAAGTAGAATTAGGATCCACTTGGGAATAGTCTAATGATGGTGAGTTAGATAGAGTTTTGGTTGTAGGAGGTCAATTGTTCAATCTCCATTGTGTGCAAGTTTAACGGTTAAAAAAAGTAAATTAGGAGAAGAATATATCGCATTTAAAAACATAATTATTTATAATTTGATTATCTATCATTAGAAGGCATACAACATACAATTCGAAAATATTTATTGACAACCTACCACATACAACTTTCCGTTTCCATGAAACGTCATCCACACAGGTCGATCAACTCTAGACCGGAAAACATGTAAACGTTTGCAGGATCACAAGATAAGGGTTAACTTATCACCCAGAAAGGTGAAAATATTAAACATTTATTTTTTAAGAAACACTCAAGATGTTATTAGACTATAATGCCATGGGCAAAAATATAAGCATTAAAGATTTGACTATTAGGTTTTAGAGCATCTAGCTCAGTTAGCGTTAATATAAGCAACTACTTTTTATCTATCTCATCCAAGAAGATATACAAAAAGTACTAGTCTCGAGAAATAATTGTGTCCACCATAAGGCAAAGCGGCCTGTTAATAGGTTCTATCCCTTACAATTTAAGTGATCGAGCCATGCTAAATAAGGGGAAAAAAATAACAATAACGAGTACATACTACTAGAAAATATGGCTTTTGTCATGTAATTTTTTGTTACAAAATGGTAGCAATTTCTTTGTTGTCACCAGTTTGCCATCGAAAATACGGTGATAAAAACACCCGTGTCAATTGCCCTAATGCCACCAAATAGTCACCATTTTTATATTTTGCTACCTTATTTTTACCACAACAAAATTGGTCAAAATTTTTTGCCACCGCTTCATGTTTGCTACGCTCCGCCTTATTTGCCACCGAGTTGTGACGCGTTTTGATACCATTTAGCCACTGATATTGCCACCGTTTAGCCATCAATTTTTGCCACCATTTAGCCATCAATTTTTGCCACGTTTTGATACCATTTAGCCACCGATATTGCCACCATTTAGCCACCATTTTTTACACAATTTGTGAGTTTTGATACCATTTAGCCACCGATATTACCACCATATTTTACATTTGCTACCATTTACTGATTACTGGAATGTTGGTTTGCCACCATTTTTCTCCCTGCTATTTTCATCAAAATTACATATCAACAAAACTACAAACAATATAAAAAAGTCTAATAAAATCCCAAAATTATATAAAACATCTCGTTTTCAAAAGCATATAAAAAAACACCAACTAAAACATAAAATAACTAAAATTATCCTAATAATCAAATTCCAAACTTTAATAAATAGATTCTGATTTCCAAGAAGTATTGACGAAATCTCGTTAATTCTTGATCTCCTCAATTTGTTGTTGATGCCTCAGAAGATTTGAAGTGTTTATTCACATCGACAGTCCATTTGACGTTGGCTTTTTTGGCTTAAGTAAATCTTCATGAGTTATTCATATCAACTGAACTTTCATGATGATAACAAGGTTATAAATATATTATACTCTTATACAACTAGTAACTTAGGGTGCTATGGCATACACATGCCTTTTCATATAACTACAAAAAAGCAACAAAGTCACCAACAATTAATCCCCACCCCTTCACACAACTAACAATTAACTTTCATATTATACCCTTATACAATTAGCAACTTGGGTTATGTCTCATTTGTTTAAAAGTCACACCCTTTAGATCATTTTACTTACACCCTTTCATTTTATTTTATCTATACTATTATAAAAAGGAGAAGTGATGTACAAGATAGTAATTTTATTTGCGTACAAGTTTTGAAGCATTATGTACAATAGAGAGAAGCCATTCTAAAGGGGCTAAAGTTGCAACTTTTCCAAAATTTTAAGACACCATAGGGGTGTTTTAGGGATTTGATCATGGAATAACCGTATATTAACTTCTCAGACAATTGAATCGTTTCTTATCTCCTTGAATTGAATATATATAACCCTAATACCCAAATCACAGTTTCCTCTCATCTCTTCACCTTCATCACGACTGAATCCTCCATAACCCTAATATCCCTGTAAAGATCTGCGGCGGTGGTGGTTGTGCTGGCCATTCACTGATTCAAGGTAGGTAACAATCAACTATCAAAACAAATTCCTTTAATCTGTCTCTACATTCTTCGATTCACATAACTATTGTTCGTTTCATCTGTTATACAAAAATAGGGTTCGTATTTAATCTAAGCTAAATCCGTTAGGATTCGTGCTTGTTTCTTAGATTATTAAGTGCAGTTTGAGAGGATTTTGTTTGTAGATATATTAGGCTGATATATCAATGTAATGGAATATGATCCTGTTGCGAATATACTTTGTTGGATTGAGTTGTTAAAGTTATGCTCTGTATTTAGGGCTAGATCTGAAGTGTTGGACTGTGTTGTGGTAAATAACAAGATATGTGTCAAGTTTATGATGAAAATCTCATTTGCTTTAATATCACAGCATGTATGGTTATTAATTGTAGATTATCTGTATTTTGGGATATATATTTTCTATGTGATATGTAAATTGGTACTAAACAGCCTTTGGCCTCACGGTAAGTTTTCGCTCAGATGTCAACCAGGTGGTTGTTGAAGTAGGTGTAGGATCTAGGGCATGCGTGAGTTTGGCGTTCGAATAATCTTTGAAGATGAGGAAGATGATCAATCTGTACCCATGGTATTTCATCTTTCTTTCATGATTTTGTGTCTAATTTATAACTATTTTGGCTATTAGTTTGGATTTGATACAAAACCTACTATATAAGATTGAGATGGAAGACTTATTTGAAGAACCGGTTGTTTATATTGACTTTTCTGACACCAAAATCCGCTTGTTGTTGTTGATCATGTTGATGATATCTACGCTAATTACCGAAACAGGAGGTAAAATTTTGAATATGTATTTATACGGTATAAATTTAGGGACCTACATTATCTAGGTGAAGTTTTGTTTATTAAATTGCAGAGTTATAGCATGGTTTTACCAAACTATATTTTAACACAACAATCTGACACGAGTGAGAAGATGGGAGCCGTGCCTATTGACTAGCACATTGAGGTACCTTCAAAGACTGTTTCTTTTTAATAACTACTAAAAAAAGATTTTGAAAATAACCTGGTGCCCAAGCTTTAATTTTTTTGCTGGTTTGTTTTGTTATAACTAATTTTTGGATTTTTTAATGTCACATAATCACTTACATGATATTATTCGTGAGTTTTAAAGAGTAATTAGTTTGACTTTTGATCGCAAAGATGTTGATATTTATTGTTTTAATTTAATAGGTATCGGTGTTCTTTTGGTCCAGACTCCAGATCATCATAGAAAAGGTGAAATTAGACCAAGCAGGAATACTCTGGTATTATTCGTGAAATTTTAGTGACAATGATCCGTTTTTGTTGGGCATTCAAACAGCAAATGATTCGATTTGGAACAAATAATCTAAAGGTATGTATGACCCATTTATTTGTCAATGGGTCGATCTGGGTTCTGATTGATCTCAAACGGGTTAAATCCAAAAACATCAACTAAAAGGGAAACTGGTATATTGGGTTGGGTCAGGCGGGTTTGAATTGGATAATAAAAGAAATTTGTTTTTATATACTCTACATTGCCTTATGTAAAAGATTTTGGCAAAGGGAACCAAAGGTTGTGCTTGGCCTGCTCCTAAGGATACCAATGAGCTTGTTTCAATTTTGTACCCGTTTTAGTCAGTTTTGGTTGGTACTGTCCGGTTTTAGCCCAGTTAACTCTTGGACAGTTAACTCTTGGGGATAGATTGAGTGAGCTACAATTTAAGCGGTTGTAAGAGAAAAAGAAATCTTTTGGATAATTTGTTTTAATGTTTTTAATTAAGAAGGCTTTTTTAAAGGGTAATTTTGTGTTATTGTTTCTTTACTAAATGAAATAATAATCCATATTTATTGGCTAAATACTTTAGGTCAAGCCAGAGGAAATAACTGCCATCATGAATGACTTCAATGAACCCGGATCACTTGCACCAACTGGTTTATACCTCGGTGGGACCAAGTGCATGGTTATTCAAGGCGAAGCCGGAGCTGTGATTCGAGGGAAAAAGGTAATGAGCTCACGTTTTTCTTGATTTGGTAACTGATAAGTGATAATATGGTTTTAGGGGGGTGTTTGGATGTTTTTTGGAAGTGAATA
>JARYGA010017257.1:0-42212 GCA_030545235.1 Helianthus tuberosus | reverse complement strand
CATTGATACAAGCTATCATTTCATAAGGGAATGCATGGAGAACGAACACATTAATGTGGAACACATCAGTGGAGAACTACAACGGGCAGACATACTAACACAGGCACTAGCAAGGGTCAAGTTTACTACAATGCGAGAACTGCTCAGAGTTCAGCATCTACAAAAACTTAAGGATCTTCGTGATTAGGGGGTGAATGAAATCGCCAATCATTCACATCCATACTACAAGGTTTAATTAGTATATATAGTATAAAGTAGTTTAGAAGGTAGTTATGAAGTTTGGGGACTAAAGATGACAAATCAAAAGTTGATAACCGACTCACTAAGGGAATCGATGTGTCCCTTAGACACTTCTATTGGAATCGACGGCTTCAACCTAAGGAGGAGAGCATCCTTTCAGGATTCAATTACAACCACAAGATCAAGAGATACACCCGTTCGTGAAAATACACATCTCTACAATCGCACCTTTTAGTGTAGTATAAATAAGGCTTTAGATTTCAATTGTAAAACATTCCATTGTATTCAAATTCAAGTTATGAAAGTTTAGTTTATCATTTACCTTCTAGAGATCAAAGATCATTCCGGGCAACTTTATGTTCTTATCTCTTGGAACATTAACTAATAATGTTGGGCCTGCACAAAAAAGACACAATTTATAGTGAGAACTCTTAAAGGTGAATATTTAGATCTTGCTAGTTAGTAACACAACTATTATACAAGAATTGCAAAACCACGTTCTAATCAAGCAATAACCTTCATACATGACAAATAATAATCTACCAAATAAGTTACTCCATAGGTCCCAAAAAGAATACTCTTTTGTTTTGTCCATTAGAACCATTACTCACTCTTTTGATTGTAAGATCTAAATAGATTTTTTTTAGAAATCACTGATTCTAAAAATAATTTAGTCCTGCTACAAATACATTTACTAGTACTATTTTTAAGTTAAAACCCAACCAACAAAAAATCAAAGTTTTGTTCAGACATTTAATCAAACAGGTTATACGCATTAACTAACCATCGGTTAACTCATCGTTAAGAACACGAAGATTAAGCGTGTCAACATCAAATCCTGCATCAAAATAATGATCATACACGTGTCCCGGAGCATTCACGTGGGTCCTAATGTGGGTAGGCATTTTCATCTCAGAATTGTTAGCGAGTGAGCCGTTCTTCATACTGGTCGGAAGCCAGCGAAACTGTCCAATATCCTCGTCTGATCCCCATGACGGCAAATCGGGATGATACCAGTGACTTATGTCAAATCATCAAACGCATGAACATTCAAATGCAAGACGCTTGCGTGCGTATGATCATTTTTCAGTTGATTATGACCGTAGGGCTCATGCGAGCACAAAAATTATGCGTTTTTGACCATTTGACCAAATTCTTATTGGTCAGCGCAAGAGTCATATGTGCGTAGGACTCCCGTAGGACTCATGCGCTGATTATCCGGTTTATTCCAAAAATAAATCAGTCCATTTTCGACGTTTTAGATCACAAATCTTATATCAAAATGATCAGACAATGCTGAATAAGCAAACCCCTTAATCAATTTCCATAAACACTCATCCCATCTTACTAGATCTATGATTAGGGTTTTGACTTTTCTGACTCAATCAAGGGTTTTGACTTTTCTGTCTGAATCAATAAGAACCGATTTGATGTGTTATACATGCAAAACTTATATCATTTGACTCGCAATGACCTCTATAACACACTCCTATCATTATTTAACACATACATTACACACTCCTATCATTATTTAGCACATGCATTAAACATTTATAATAACTTTGATGTCAGTTCTGAACACAATGAGCATAATGAATCATATGATCGATTTCTACATTCTAAGTTTGTACGATGATCACACTAATCACTAAAGAATAATTTTAGTTTCAAAATCAATATATCTCCCCTGTTTTTGATAATTTTTGAAAGCAATCCAATTCTGAAATAACACTTGAGCGCATGACTCTCATGTTTATATATTCATCGGTTAACTCATGCGCACGTGATAATCAAACACACGGATGATTCCTACGTTTGGCTTTGCGCGTAGGGGTCCTATGTTTGGATCCTGTTAAACCTTTTGCATTTTCAGTCAAATTTCACACAATTTCATTTAATCAAGTCCAAATTAATGACCTTGGTATAAAGTTTTCAGTCTGCAACAATCTAATTTTTCAACTTTTTGTTTATTGTCCAAATTAATAACCTTGGTTTAAACATTTTGTGATGAAATTCCAGTTTTTAATATTATGTCCATTTTGTTGTTTTGCTCATTCAAGATTATTTAACTTTACGAACATTCTTTCCAGAAAAATTCCCAACCAACTGTGCAAAAGTCCTATCCTTTTGTTTTTGTTAAAAGATTTAGTATTCCAACATCGGTTAGCAAATATAAGTTGAAATGTAAAATATTTTTTACTTTTACAAAGGTTAAGCTAAAACACACTAAAAATCTTTTTGGTTTTGAAATGAAAAGCAAAAAAAGTAACGAATGTAAACTATTTACAGACTAACTTTTTGTGAGAATTGTGCTAGAGGATCACTGTTGATCTTTAATAAACATTCAGTATCAAAAAATTCACGTCGATTATTGGTATTGTTGGGTAAATTACATTTTTCGTCCTTTATGTTTGTATCAGATTGCAATGGATACCCTTTATGTAACAACCCGATATTTCGGATCGTTACCCATCGATTGTCTTTTCTCGTAAACGCTTGTACTCTGGGATTCGATTAACGCAAAAAAGGGTTTAAACTATTTTCAACGCATTATTCACAACGCATACTATTTAAACATTTCACATCGCTTGTTTAGACTAAATGCTATCACAACGCTATCGCAACGCAAACTCAACGCAACTCAAAACACAGATTTACTTATGTTATATGTGTATTTGTGTGATTATTTGTTTAATTGTTATGTGGTTGACAATGCAACGCCTACACGTTCAAACACTCGCTCGTAACACGATTAAATGCAACACAATGCTTAACAAACGAACCAAAGTTGGAAAACTAACAAACGCAATCCGGCTATCCGAATGGACATCCGATCGAATGGACTTCCGTTCGGATGACCATCTGATCGGATGGCCATTCGACTGGACAAGCCATCCGACACACACCCTCGCGCACCGACTTAACTCTCCACCCTACCTCTATAAATACCGCCGTACACCCCCCTTCGCTGATTTGACACTCTCATATGCTCAAACGCACTCATTCACTCTCAGACGTGATTCAAGGCTTTTTGGTAAGCTTTTCTCCTCAAATCTTGTACAATCTTCATCACCAATCACTTCTACATCATCTTATTCATCAAAATCATGCAAACACTTCAACTTTTTCCCTGGAATCAATGATTTGGACCTCTTGAAGGTGTTCTTCACTCATTTGCTTATGCAAACTGTTGTGAAGCACCATCTCATCGAGAGTGGTTCAGATCTAAGAGATTTCCGTAACTTTCAACTAAACTATGGAAGATTTCAACACTTTTCATCTATTTTCAACTTTTCTTCGAATTTCACACCAAATTTGATGGAATCTGGACTTAATCAGACTCTCGGCTCGTTCTTTAGCCGAGAGCCGGCTTGAAAACGGATTTCCACCGGAGAGATGACCGATTAACAGGTCAAACATGAAATCCCATCAAGTACAGCTCGTCTATCCGAAGGGGTGGTACCCAACTGACCGAATGAACTGAATTTGGTATGTTTCTGTTGTTTGACATGTCATCACACCGTCTCCATTGAACTCAGAACTTGTTACTGTGACACCTGTGTCACTACGACCATCATATAAATATAAAGCCAATGAAATATTGTGTTTCATACTTGGTATTTGTATAAATATGTGTATCATTTGCACATATCAATTCTTGTTCGATTTCGAGCTTTAAATCGCTTTCTAGAAGGTTATACGCGAACTGATGCGTAAACGTAATCAGTTTAATGCAACAAACACTCTAGAATAGTGATACATGCTTAACATACCTTAAATAACCTTTACATAACTTAGAAATAAGTTCTGGAGGGTTTGGTGTGTCAAAAATAAATTTATTCGATCGCAGGGACTATTTGCGTCAAACTGCGAAACTATGTCGATTCATATAGTAACGAACATTCTGGAACTTTATCATAAGTTAAACATGCCCTAAATAACCTTTACATAGCTTAGAAATAGGCTTTGAGGGGTTCGGTATGCGAAAATAAATTTATTTGATCAACAGGGACTAAAAGAGTCAAAAAGTTCATAAGTTTGCATTTACGCGCATATCTTACGTTCTGAATATATCCGGACATCCAAATTTTTTTAAATCATTAAAATATTTTTATTTTAGTGATTGGAATGCAAAAATACCACTCGTCGCATAATTTGGATCGTTTTCGCGTCCGTTCGAGTTTTCGTCGTAATTAACCGAACAACGCAATCGTACGACCAAACGAACTGACATCCGAGATGTTTTTAAGCATATTTCATGTTCCCTATGCTTTAACTTCATTGTGGAGCCTTTAAATGGGGTTAACGGGGCTTAAATACGTCGAAAACGCATCAAAAACCAAGTTTCAGGCTTGCGGGGACCATTTTTGACAATCTGTCAAAGTAGCCTTCACGGGCCACGAAGCCCAGTGTGGTTACCTTCGTGGGCCGTGACTGATACACAGACAGAAACATTGAATCTGGTCCTTTGAGCTAGTTTTGATGGTTTTGATCCCTGATTTGGAATACCATTTGATAGTTTTTGATGTTCCCTTGTATTATAAACCATGGGCAACACTTGTATGGCCAAGATTAATTGCTTTGAGGCCAAATAAACACTTGTAATGATCTTGTTCATCATCCACAAGTATAAATACCCACCTTGTTCAAGCACCATTCCTCACATTTGATCTGAAATTGCTCTAAGTTGAAGCCTTAGCTTCATACCTGAGTGTTTTAGATCAAATTCTTCATTGCTTGGACCTTTTTAAGCTTCCTTCATGCTTATTATTGCTTTTCAAGCATGATAGTCAAACATTGTTTGACTTTCTGCTTTAACCAGTCTTTGTTCAACACAAAGTTCGTTTGAACTTTGCAACGTGAGCGTAATCACGATGGTTATAGTCCCTTGTGACTATACCTACTGATTACCACGTTGGTTAGTCGAAGTGACGAGTCAATGTTTCGGTCAAAATACGTACTTATGTGTATTTTGCTACGAAGCTATTTTCGGGTATCAAAACACTTTTTTTTGATATCAAACTTGTTTTCTAACTTAGTTAAACATGTTTTAACATGTTTAACTCGTCACTTTTAGTCTAGTCTTGTTTAGGGTCGTAAGTCAAGCGGTCTTAACAACTGCTTAGACTTTCGAACCCGACCCGTTTGGTCGATCATTAGGATCCGATCAAGCACATTTTGTGACCATAGTTGTATAGGGAATAACCTTCCGAGGTTATACCTTATGGTCACTTAGTTTAATTAGCTGTATGATAGGTAGTTTATATGCCTTAGGAAAATGACCAAATTGCCCTTTTCATGCATAATTGGTATTTAAGCATATGTAACCTAAATTGTGTCACTTAAACTGATTATGCAACATATTTAATCTTGTTAGGGCATATAATACTTATCATAGGACTAGTTAGGCGTCTCGAACGCGTTTTTGCGCGAACGACACGTTAAAGTAGCGTAAGCTACCTTAATGGGCCGTAACGGGTCGTAAGCACTTAGGATAGGTTCCGATTTAGAATGTAGGCTTTGTTAAACCATATCACATGAGTTCCAATACTCATTTGGTTTACAAGACCTCATTCTACCCAATCTTCCGATTTAGGTGCCGATTGTTTAACTAGCGATCCGATTACTAGGTGCCACTTGATTCCTTGATTTCCGAGCTTTCTTAGGACACTTAATCAAGGATACTTACAATCTCAAGTGAGTACATAGTCCCCTCTTTTACTGTTTTCAAATTTTTTGGGGTGAAACATATGTGCCTATTCGTTATTTTCACGATTTCGACTATATGATTACACATGCATAGAACTATCTTTTGACGAATTGAACTATTATCCATGATTTAAACACTGATTTCCAAAGTTTGTACGACTATTTTTCTGTTCATATGTTTACTTATACATTCATTAACAATGATCAAGCCGATTGGTAGTACGATATAGCGCTATAGGACTAGACACCCCATTCCTGTTGTATGGAATGTCGGATACCAATATTTTAACCAAATAGAATTGCCTTTGTGGTATTTCTATAGTCTCCAAAGTATAGTTTGATGCACTAAGTTTTGAATGTATTACCAAATCGCGATATATGGTATATTTCGATTTACTACCAACGTGATACTGTTTTGCTAAAGCATAGTTTGATATGCTATTGTTTACTAAAGTATAGTTTGATATACTACCAAATCATGATCTAGGTATATTTCGATATACTACCAACATGATACTGTTTTACTAAAGTATATTTTGATATACTACCAAAGCATAGTTGATATGCTATTTTCAAAACCAAAGCATAGATTGAGATGCTATTTACAAAACCATAGTCTAATTTGATATACTACCGATGCTTTCATTCTTAAACCAAAGTATACTTGTGATATACTACCAAATCTATTATTTCAGTAACCAAAGTATATTTTGATATACAACCTATTTAACTATTTCAAAACTAAAGTATATTTAGATATATTACTCATTCGCTTATCTCAAAACCAAAGTATATTTTTTTGTATATACTATAGACATTTTACCAAAACGACACATTTTAGAAACAAAACTTTTACAAGGATTCATGGCTATTTTTGAAAACTTAAAACCTTTTCTTACGTTATCCAAAGCCAAGAATCTAATACACAAATCCTATGTTACTCACAGGCATTTTTATGCTGACGTACCTATTTTCACATATGTTTCAGGTGCTAGTACGTGATGATTATTGATGCACGCTACACATCGGATGGACTTGTGCCTTAGCGACTTTAAAACTTGAGAGACAATTATTTGTATTTATCTGATTTGTACTAAAATAATGAGTTCAATAATTCAATAAAATGAAACTATTTAAATCCATAGTTGTGAAACAATAATTCTGTTACGACACTCCCCGACGTTTCCGCCACGATTTGTTGTTTTACATGGTCGGGGTGTGACAGATACTTAGAAAATTTTACCAAAACCATCAACTACAGATCATCACGTTTGAATGGCCATCCGACCGGATGACCATCCGCTCGGATGACCTGGTATTTATGCTTCACACTGTTTCAACTACGTTTTTACGAAACTTCGAATTTTCAAACGATTTACAAAAAAACACACACAACTCATTCGAATGGCCATCCGCTCGGATGACCATCCGTCCAGATGACAATCCTTTCGGATGGGTTATGCCCATTCGTTCGGATCACCAGTCGAACACCTATGTAATGACCATATATTTAAAATCATTATTCTAGAAATAAAAGAATAATAATAATTTATAATAAACTAAACATTTATCTTATGATCCATCCTTCTGTATATCAACCAAAACTATTATTATTATTTATAAATTATCCAATAGGAAACCCTAATTAAGACACCCAAGTAATTCTGTACAAACCCTAGAATTTTCAGAATTTTCAGAATCAGGATCAGAGCCCCTAAAACTAAGGGGGGGGGGGGTAAACCCTAGTTATAGTTATCTACAGAAAACGCTGTCAAAAATGAAAATTCATGCAACGTTGACTCACCTGAGCTAGTTGGACACGTATCTACCCTACCCTAAAAATGTTACCCCAGGCGACACGCGACAGAAACACCTGCATCTGTCGCGACACGTGGGAGATGCCAAATTTGGGTATAAATACAGGGGCCTGGGACTTGATTCCTGGCTTCAGTTCGACGTAAAAATTCACAAAATACACCGAGTTCTGCTCTGTTTACCACAATCAACACACACGGATCACTAATCGACGCCGCAATCAGGGTATTAACTCGATCGCTATTACGATTCATTGTCCGATCGATCAATATATCCAATGGATGTTTAAGTGCTGCTCACATTTGGGTTATGCTTTGTCATTAGTCGTGATTCCGATGGATGTTTAAGTAATTTCACTTTGTCATTAGTTGTGATTCCGATGGATGTTTAAGTGTTTGCACTTTGTCATTCGTTGTGAATCCGATGGATGTTTAAGTGATTTCACTTTGTCATTAGTTGTGAATCCGATGGATGTTTAAGTATCGCACTTTGTCATTCGTTGTGAGGATTTTAATCTCGTGAGTTATCGTAATGCTGTATTAAGTTACTAACCTAGTTTGTGTGCATGTTATTTAAATTAGGTTAAAAGATTAATCAGTAGTCTAAACTCTGCCCGTATAAATCTGAAATATTATCACAAGGTAGCATCACTTTGGAATTATTAAGGTACGGATCCTTACCCTCACTCCTTATTGCTTCATATTCAAATTGTTATAAACCCATTAAAATTCATATATCTTTTAAAACTCCTCACGTCTTTGATTATCGATTCATTTGACAGTTCGTTGGATTCCTATTCTAATCATAACTTTGGATTTAGCTTTCATGTCATGCGATAGTATTATATTAGTTGTACTCATTATCGCATGTTCCAATATATGTTACGTCTTGTTATGAAAAATATTTTGATAAGTTATGTGAATAAGACCATTTGTACTCTGATACCCTGAGTGTCGCTTCTCGTGGAGTGTCCCACGAGCATGTTGTTGCGGCATCGCCATCATGTGCTCCATCCGTGACAGAGAGATCAATTCACGGCGTCCCTAGATACAAGTGAGGTACAAAGCTACTAGGAGGCGTATGGATCGATCCTAGGATTTAAGTTAAGGAAGTGGATAGCGGGTATGCCAACTCGCCATCTCGTGTGATAATTATGCAGGAGTAGCTACCTGTGTATTCTCACGTTTTAAGTTTGGCTCATGGGTACATCCGTATGATATGATTATGAAATTACGTTACTTGCATCATATCATTTTAACATAAATTTTCATCCGAATAACATTTCATATAAAGCATTATTTGTTATTTGAGCCTATTATTCCGTACTGAGCATTTGGCTCATTCCGTAAACTTTTTGTATATACAGGTTCACAGGTTACTTCGGGCGGGGTAAAGAGAGAAGAATAAAGCCTAGGAATAAATCTGAAGATGTTAGTTAATCAAGTCAAATGTATCCGTTTGTATATTAACCTTAAGTTTAGTTGTCGTGTGATTGTATCCTTATCAAATAAATAAATGGAATTATGACTTTTGTTTATGATACCACTGTTATTGTGACACGTCAGCCCTTCTGGGTTGGGGTGTTACAGCTATGGTATCAGAGCAAAGGCTCTTTCCTGTAGAAAACTTGAAGATAGTAATTAAAACCTGTGAGGAATGGGTAGATATCTATGATAGGATTCAACTTGGTCTCTTATTTTGTTTAACTCCTATGTCTATTCTTATAGATGCCTCATCGTCGTCCGCCACGTAGGAGTACTCGTACTAACCATGTGCGTAACAACACTTCTTCGAATGAGACTCCAGTTGATCCAAACGTAATTAATGCTATCAACCAGGCTGTTGCCAGGTTGCTTCCAAACCTTGTTGCTCAAACAGCTGAGGCCGTTATTCAACAAACTCGTCATCCAGAACGTAATAACACGAATCCAATCTCTGGTGAAGAAATTCGTGAGAATACCACGAACCATACTACCTATAGTATAGACATATGGATCGCTAAATTCCAAAAACAAAAGCCGAAATCCTTTAGTCACGCTACTAATCCAGTCGAAGCAAGAAACTGGATAGCTCATGTTGAAAAGATCTTCGGAGTTCTTGGAGTTCCGGAGCAATACAAAGTTAGATTGGCTACCTATAAACTTGAAGATGACGCACAAACTTGGTGGGAAGGATATAAGCAAGTCAAAGGAGGGGATGATTTTGACGCTAATCTTTCATGGGTTGACTTTTGTACCATCTTTTACGACAAGTATTTTTCTACTGCTGATAAAGAAGCTTATATCAGGGAGTATGCAGTGATTCGATAGGGGAGTGATGAACCAGCCTCTGAGTTCATTACTAGATTTTCAAGATTAGCTAATATTGTAGGAGACGTTGCAGGATCAGCAGAAGCCCAGGCAGAAAAATGCAAGTGGGCAGTCAATGATCGAATTCGGAAGTCGATCATGTACATGAAATTTAAGGATATCACCGAAGTTGTTGATGCAATCAAAACTTTTGAGTTCGAGAGGAAAGAATTTTTATCTCGAACTGGGGATAATAAGAAGAGAAACAGGGAAGGACAATTTAAGCAGGAAATCGGCCAATCATCCACTATGCCACAGCATCAAGACCGCAAAGTGCAAGGAAATCAAAACTCTGGAAATCAGGCACGTCTATGGCAACCTAGACTGCAAAACCCGAGGCCTGCTCAAAACCAGATTCAATTGTATGCAGAACCTATTAGAGCTCAACCACTGAATCAACATGTAAACCCGAATCAAATTACATATCCTCTATGTAATACTTGTGGTAAGCGACATCAGGGCGTATGTCACTGAGGTACAGGAGCATGCTTTAGATGTGGCCAAACTGGACACATGATCAAGGAGTGTACAAAGAAAGACACTAAGAAGAATAACCGACCAAACGTTGCACCACCCAATGTTGGAGGAAGAGTTTTCGCACTTTCTGCTACTGATGCTGCTAATGCCCCAGGTACCGTGTCGGGAACCCTTCAGCTTGGTAAACATAGTATCTATGTGTTATTCGATACAGGAGCTACCCATTCTTTAGTATTCCACTCGTTTACTAAGTACCTTCCGATAAGACCAACTCTCTTAAATCATACTTTAACCATTTCCACTCCCATGGAAAATTCATCCGTAATCACTTACGTATATAAAGATTGTCCGATCCGTATTGAATCTATTGTGTGTAAGGCAGACCTATTTCCAATACATATGTGTGACTTTGATGTTATTCTAGGGATAGATTGGTAGTCTCGACATCGCGTAACTATAGATTGTCATTCCCGCCGTGTTATTTTCGGTGATCTTCATCATCCTGATATTATATATCAGGGAACTCAAGCTCATAAATCTCTTAAAATTATCTCTGCGCTCAAAGCTCGAAAATTCATATCAAACGGCTGTGCTGGATTCCTAGCATCGATTAAGGATACTTCTGCTAGTGTTAAGAGTATCGATAACCACTCCGTTGTTCGTGAATATCCTGATGTGTGTTTTCAATAGAAACCAGGAACACTATAAATAGGCATGAGAGCTATTCATTTGTAATGATTCCAGATTTGATACCGAGGTGCTGCCGGTATTCCTTGTGATTGTAATTGCTATTAAATCAATACACAAGACGTTTAAAGTGATATTCAAGCTGTTTTTACATCCGTTTCTTAGTTTCCGCCTCTGAAACGGACTAGAGCTCTTCCGAAAGACTCATTCAGGTCGCAATCCGATCCTACAACCTATATATCCAAGTAGTGTTTCCCACGAAATAAGTAAGTAAAGATTTAGGTTTATATCCCGAACAAACCTACTAAATGTGTAAAAACCTATCGGCATATCATTAGCGAGACTGTTTAAAACTTTTTAAACTTTACATATCTTTAGCATACCGTAACTGTCAAGCCGATGTACTATCATTTTCCCTTTTTACACAAGCTCTTTTTCAGATTTTCTATTGTTTTTGTATTTTGAAAATATCTCATGTTTTTGGATTTTTGAAATTTTTACTGTTTTTGTATTTTCTGAAAATATTACCCTACTCCCCCTAAATACCAAAACAAGTAAAAAATTGACAAACCATTGCAGATTGCTTCTCAACATCATCATCTACAGTGGTACCTTCATAAGCGCCAAGAATCTCCACCAACACCGATAAAAGTTTCATACCGTTCAATTTTAACAAATATTGAAAACGAGTTTTGTCAAAAGCTTTGGTATGCAAATCAGCTTTTTGTTCGTCAGTGTGGATTTTCTCAATTCGTATCAACTTCTTCTCGAAACAATCTCGAATGAAGTGATGACGAATTTCAATGTGTTTCGTTTTAGCGTGATGAACAGGATTTTTAGTAATGTTAATCGCTGCCTCATTATCAACAAAGATAGGGGTGTTTAGAAATTGCAAACCGTAGTCGCGCATCTGTTGCTGGATCCACAAGATCTGAGAGCAGCAGCTGCTAGCAGATACATACTCCGCTTCACATGTGGATAAAGCCACAGAGGTC
This sequence comes from Helianthus tuberosus, assembly GCA_030545235.1. NCBI lineage: Eukaryota > Viridiplantae > Streptophyta > Magnoliopsida > Asterales > Asteraceae > Helianthus > Helianthus tuberosus. Next base: position 29,941 of record JARYGA010017257.1, on the reverse strand, counting down.
TGCTTTTTGCATTGCCAGGTGACCAATCTTGATCCAAAGAACTGGCACCCCGCTGTTGTTGATTTAGCATTAACTTTGAAACATCCGAAATCGGAATCGGAATACCCTTCGAGAATGAAATCGCCTACTCTTAGATACCACAACCCCAATGATGGAGTTCCTTTCAGGTAGCGTAATATCCTTTTCACAATCACCATATGCGAAGCTCTCAGGTTAGATTGAAATCTTGCTGCGAGGCAGGTTGGATACATAATATCCGGTCTTGAAGCTGTCAAATACATCAGCGATCCGATCATGGAACGATACATCGTTTCATCTACCTTCTCTCCGGTGAGATCAGGGTTTATCCCATGGTTCGTCGCTAATGGGGTGGAAGCTGGAGTAGATCATGGCATCCCAAATTTCTCTAGAATATCATGAACATACTTCGTTTGATGTATGAAAATTCCCTTAGGTAGTTGATCAACCTGAAGTCCCAAGAAGAATTTCATCTCACCCATCGATGACATTTCGAATTTCATCTTCATAACTCTTTCAAAATCTTTGCACAGATTTTCATTTGTAGACCCAAATATAATGTCGTCCACGTATATCTGAACTATAAGAAGATGATCGTCGACCTCCTTGGTGAAGAGAGTGGCATCCCCTTTTCCTCGGATGAAGCTGTTGGCTAGCAGGTGTTGAGACAATGTCTCGTACAAAGCTCTCGGGGCCTGGTGTAAACCATACAGCGCTTTATCCAGTAAATAAACCTTGTCTTTGTGGATTGGATCGGTGAAGCCCGGTGGCTGTCTGACATATACCTCCTCTTTTACCTTCCAATAGAGAAACGCCGATTTTACATCTAGCTGATAAAATTTGAAATTTTTCCATGATACAAATGCTAGGAAGATTCTGATCGCTTCTAGTCGAGCCACTGGAGCATACACTTCGGTGAAATCTATACCCTTCTACTGACTAAAACCCTGGACTACGAGTCGAGCTTTGTTACGAATAATCACCCCTCGATAATCCCTCTTGCACTTGAACACCCACTTAGTGTTTATCTTCCTTTGACCATCAGGCAAGTCTACTAACTTCCACACTCCTAACTTCTCAAACTGACTCAACTCTTCTTGCATAGCATTGACCCAAGAATCTTCAGTTAGCACCTCCTTATATGTTCGCGATTCGATCTGCGAAATAAAACAACTAAGTGAAAACTCAGTTTGTAAAGGAGCTACTATAGAATAAAAACAAGTAAGGCCTTGGTCAATTTGACGTCTAGTGCGAACGCCTGATTGTAATTCTCCAATGATCAACTCCTCTGGATGGTATGAAAGAGTTCTTGGCATCACCTCGCCTAGAACATCTACCTCGCCTTCCAGATTAGTAACATTCTGATTTGCACCTTCTTCATTGACTAGGTTTGTTTGACTTGAAATCTGGATTTGCTCCCCCTCAGAATCTGAATCACCATGATCAAATACTGGCATGTTATCAGATTCTTGATTATCATTGTCTGCCGTCTGATTATCAGGAGCAACTTCATTTTGTTGAATAGCATCATGTTCTCCAGCATTGCTCGGACCTGCTTCATTATCATTTAAAGTTTGTTGCGGTCGTCTTGAATACTCAGCTGGGAACCTTTCCTGCGAAGACTCATACTCTCCCAGAATATCCAACTCGTCAAAGAAATCTTCTTCTTCTTCCTTTTCTTCTTCCATGTCAAACGAATCCCTCAAAGTATCATAATGAAAACGCCATGAATCGCCTGGATTCTGCGGAGGCGTTGTGTTACCTTGACACTCAACATTGTGTGCTTCGATAATCCGCTTCAAGCTTGGAACAAAGACTCGTTTTAATGGACTTGAGTAACCCACGAAAATTCCTTCGACGCTCTTTGGACCAAATTTACCAAAAGGCTCTAGAACTGTGCAGGGAGACCCAAACGGTTCTAAATACTTCTGGTTCGGCTTGCGGTTATCGATCAGCTCGAAACATGTCTTATTGAATTTCTTGACAGTGAGAACCCGATTGAGTGTATAGCATGCGGCGGATACTGCTTCTGCCCAAAAGTTAACAGGTAGTTTGGAATCAGCAAGCATCGTCCTGGTCGTTTCGATTAGTGTCCTGTTCTTTCTTTTAGCTACTCCATTCTGCTGCGGAGTGTAAGGCGCGCTAAATTCATGCAATATACCTCTTTCATTACAATATTCTTCTATCTTGTTGTTCTTGAACTCAGTACCATTATCAATTCTGATTCTTTTGATACGCCTTTGGTACAAGTTTTCATTTTTTCTGAACAACGCCATCAAACTATCAAACGTCTCATCTTTCGACTTCAGAAATGAAACCCATGAAAACCTTGAAAAATCATCCGTGGTAACCAAACAATAGTAATCACCAGTGATGCTTTTGACGTTCACTGGACCAAAAAGATCCATATGAAGTCTCTCTAAAGGTCTTGAGACTGAGTTGACTTTCTTTTTAGGATGCGATTTCTTCTTCTGCTTGCCTTTGATGCAACTAATGCACTCTCCTTCCAGATGAAATCCTTTCACATGAACACCAAGAACTAAATCGTTATGCACCAGGTGATTCATTTTTCTAAGATGTATATGACCCATCTTCCCATGCCACAATTTCGATTCCTTCTCAGTTGCTCTTGACACAAAACAATGAGCCTGACCCGTTGTTGTAGTTGCTACACACATGTCCAATACATACAGATCATTCACTCTGGGTGCCCTCATGATCACCCATTCTTCGGGAACAACAAATCCTGGTTTCAAGATCAAACATTCTTTGTCTGTAAAGTGCGTTGTATACATACGATCACAAGTCTGAGATATGCTCAGAAGATTGTTTTCAAGCTCAGCGATGTAGTTAACTCTTTCAAACGTAACAACCCCATTGGATAACGTTCCTCCACCAACTATTCTACCACCTTGATTGCCTGCAAAACCTACATAACCACCATTGAAATTTCTAACATCGTACAGCAGGGCTGTTTTCCCCATCATGTGCCGAGAAGCTCCACTATCCATAATCCAACGTGAAACGGATCTTGGAAGCTCCTGCACCAAATAGAAATATGATTAGCTGAAATAAGCTGCCCAAGCCTCATCAGACTCAGGTAACTTTATCTCATCTATACACTTTACAACCGATTTAAGAGGTGGAAAGTTTTTATCATTCATTTCCAGTTTGTTATCAATAGCCTCTTTTATATCAACTTTATCCTCTTTTTTCAATGAAACATTCTTCTTAACAAAATTTTCATAAGAAATTGAAATGTTTTCTTTTCTGGTTTCATTTTGAAGAATCTTTATAGGAACAACTTTCTTCTCTTGTGGAGTTGAAACTTGTTTCTCTGATTTTGGTTTCCATGTTTGTTGAGATGAAGCAACCCGTTTGTAAAATTTGTCATTTTTAGTTACCACATTTTTAACAGGTTCAGTTTTGAATTTTATGTTGTCATTTTTCAAAACCTTTTTCTCAACAACCAATGGAGATTTTCCCTTCACATCATCTTTCTTTCTTGAATTCATCACAACTTCAGTCTTAGGCTTCAAATTGGTACACTTTCGTGCAATATGTCCAACTTGATTACATTTGAAGCATGTTCGGGTGTCAACTACCTGACTTGTACCTTCAGACTGAGGCTGCGATGCTTTCTTCTCAAAGAACTCTTTGTTTGACTTGGAAAAAATTTCAGATTCTTCATCAGAAAGTGAACTTGAACCGTTCACAAACACTTTTTTCTCAGCAAACCTTCTGTTTTGAACATTTTTCTGTAACACCCGTTCTTATTTATCATTGTTTAACGTATAGTTTACGAAAAGGATCATGTAATTACGTTTACATATACATCGGAAATACGGGTCTATTAAAAACTTTTACAGTTTAAAAGTTTGACAACATATTGTATATGAATTCGTCGTTTAAAAGATACAACGAAACACCGTGCGGAAGCTTTTAACTTTATCGTGTTCGGTTCTTCTTCGAGCTTGATCTTCATCCGGGCACTCTTGGCATTCACCTATGATCAAAACCAACTTAAAAGTTAGTTTTGATAGTTAAATAATGAGTATAAACAAGTTACATGGGTTAAAAGAGCAAAAATTAACAATTTTCCGGAGTTAGGGGGCTTTGCGTGACGCCTAGGGGCTTTGCGTGACGCCTAGCCCCCTTTTTCACAGCCTGATGCTTAAACTGTTGCTGCATATTCCCAGCATCACCCGATTTCACGGAAACGAGCATAACTCTCTCGTTTTTAATCCGTTTTACCCGATTCTTTTCCTACGCGTCCGTAATTTAATTCTCCATCATATGGAGTTAAAATCCAACATCCAACATAATAAATTTTGAGACTTCTAAGTCTTCAAATCGTTACCTTTTTACCGAATTTTAACCCGTTTATGCATTTTATCAAACAAACGTATTTGTTTGATCCTTATATCACTTACACTTCTTCAAATTAATGTTATCTACCATTTTAAGTTCTAATTACAGGTTTATTACACAATTTAAACCCGTTTTCGCTCGTATGTTTATTTTGACCCGTTAAGGGTATTTAAGCACTTTCAAGCCTAAAATCGCTTTCGATTGCTTCTAGCATTCCATCACCACATTTCTTATCCTATAATCTCCCACCACAACTGTATTTATGGTGGTTTAATGTGGTGATTTATATAAACCAAATTTTACCTCTCAAATCATTATTTTACGGCAAAAACTCAAATAGTGCCATTTGACTAATACAATACCTCTTTCAGCTTCTATACTTATTCTAAGTATTTACCTAATCATAAAACTCATTTCCAAACAACCTTTAAAGGTTGTTTGTTCGAATTAGCTACAAGGGCGTTTTGGTCCTTTTTAGTCTTTCAATTACGACAAGGTCCTTTGAGAGCATGTTTGACCCATAATTCTTCTTTTGAGTTATGATCTTGTTCGAAAAGTCATTATGCTTTTCGAAACGCCACGACCCTCTTTTAAAACATTCGGTTTACCCATTTAAGTAACCTATTGTCTATCTAAGACTTCGTTTAATGCTCATTGAACCTTACGTTCTAAATGCATAATTTCTCTATTACACATACCTGGCTCGGGTCAATGTATTGACCTGTTTTAATGCCTTGCTATAATATTCGCTAAATATTAGCGATGCAAATATCATTTCTACATTTATTCCTGAAATCATATAACTCGACAAGAATCATTCGTCGCTATTATCAAAAGGTGGTATCTTCACCCTTTGACCCGTTTGGTCTAAATGACCGATTATATTAGCGAGATGACATGTATTTTCATCTCGACTATATGACTCGCTCCGATTTACATCGTGCGGTCGTTTTACTTATAATTCATTTCTTAACACTTTTCGGCCTATTAAGGCTTACTTCATAAGTGTCTTTTAAAACCAATAGTTATGGTCGACGCATGGCCAATTTACCATTTTACCCTTATTGTTTGTTTTAGTTTACCCTATAAGGTAACCATTTAAAAGTTTATTTTCCATTTGTCATAAAATGACCGAATTACCGATTTAACTCCTTTTTGAACCATCTACATGGTTTCTTGTCATGCTCGACTATCTTGTTCCGTACGTCTACACGCCGAAACATCATACCACAACTATGTATTTATCTTATTCGTAACTAATACGATAAGAGAATATTCTAAAGTATAAGACTAGTGTAAGCCATACTTACCTTGCATTCGAATTACGCTTTTCCTTCATTCTTGATTCGTTTGACCCGCTTCCTTCCCCAAGCTTTCACCAAGCTTGCCAAGCGTCAAACTATCATTGTAATTGTAAGATGGTTAGGTTAGTCATAATCATTTACAACTAAACCATCCTACGCTTTTATGTCGAATTTATCATTCGACCATACTCTTGGTCGGTTTGACTTTTTAAAGTCAATCGACTTATCGACTTATTCAAAGCACATTTGTTTTATTGAATTTCACTTAGGCATTTCGTCCGAACCTTTAACGAACTTCAAATTTTACACACTAACTACTAGGTAACATGATTTCAAGCATCTATATCATGATCTTAACATCAATTCTTTTATATCATACTAAACCCATTTCATGAGAAGTATGATCTTGTACCCAATTTCATGGTTTAATCAAACACTTTCTATTTGATATCATGCATGTTGATTCTAAGCATAGCAATATCATAAATTTTATCATAACATTAAAACCCACTTATCTAAGTGTGTTAACTCATCAAGTCCTTCAATTCATAGCATGTTATGCATGATTTTCACTTAGGGTTTCGTTCCTAAGCAAGTATACATCACTAATCTAGCCATAGCTTCTCTAATCCATGCCTAATTCGCGATTAGGATGATTATCCAATTTTTACAACTTCACCAAACATCAAGATTTTACATACCTTATGATCCCCTAGCTTGGGTGATCATTAATCCATGTTCAATTGTGAATTTAGACTCCATTTGGGCCTTCAATTTGATGGATTTGTGAGAGTTTAGGGTTTCACCCTCTTGGTCGCCCCTGAGCTCGATCCAGAACACACACTGTGTGTGTGTGTGTTTGTGTTTGATTTTATTAAATAACTTTTCTAGTTATCCCGCTTTAACCCCTCGTGTTTGGTTCGTTATTATGTAGGTCACAACCTACTTATTTCTAATAACAATATTCCCACTTTTTAACTAGGTTAAACATTCCTAGTTAACTTAGTGGGTTCGGGGAATTTATGACTCAGTTTATTTTTAGGTCCCGTTAATTCGGGCCTTCTATCCACTTTGCTTTCTCAAAGTATTTATCCTCTAATAAACAAATATTAGATTTATTTATTTAAACCCTTTTATTTACCGGGTAAATTTTTACCTCTAACGGTATTTTACCAACTCATTAATATTAACGTGGTTTGATTACCAAACCCGTTTTTTGGGTGTTTTTCCCTATGGGTATAGGAACAATGTGTTGTAAAACAAAGCTTGCGGAGTTGTAACTGGTTAATTTCAGATTGATACGCTCATTCTCAATCTTAGCTTCTTCAAACTGAAGCTTCAATTTAGCAATCTCATCCAGTTGTTGGTTGATTTGCTCTTCTTTGTATCTAAGAACTGCAGTTAAATGCTCATTTTCTTTATTGGTTTTACCGTTTCTTTCATCAGAATCTTTTACAGTTCGTTTTAGTTTGTCAAAATTTTCTGAAATTTTACGATTTTCAAGAACCAATTTTTCATTTTCTTTCTTAATTCTTTCTACTTCAATTTTATCATTTTCAATTTTCTCAGATAAATTTTTAGCTCGATCATTTGAAGCTTTTAGCATTTTATCACGATCTAGAATCTGATCTTCAACCTTTCTGACTCTTGTTGTCAGTTCTTCAACCTTTGCATCACTAAGGTAAGTAAGTGTACTACAAAACTTGCAGTTTTTCATGCAACTTTTGCAGTCACTATCACCTTTGACTTTCTTACCTGTCTCACTTGTTGAAATGTTTGGACTGACCTTGCTTTTAGACTCATTTTCAGACTTAGAGTCTACCTCAAGTTCCTTTGCCGCAAGCACTTTGTCAGCCATCTTTGCCAAGTTTTCAGCGGTGAATTCTTGTGAAGTATCAATAATCCCATCATCAATCTTCTTAGAATGCGACTCATTCTCTTTTTCTTTTTCTTTCTCTTTTCCACCTCCCCACAATTCTTTCTGTAAGGCTTCTTCTTCTTCAGCAAATTCCTCAATGAAAGCTTCTATACTAAGAGTTTTCGTATCAATAGCAATGTTTCCTTGAGGATCAAGGTAACATTCTCTATCAGCATCCCATCTCTTTGCTCTCTTAGCTTCACTGAACACCTTAGATAATCTCATCATCTTGAATTCTGCTTTCTACTTTGGTATTTTTGTTCTTCATTTCTGGTGTCTTTGAAAGGAATAATATTTTCTGCTACAAAAGCATAGCCCGCTGCATCTTCCTCTGGTAGCAGTTCACTCCAATCGAAACCTTCGACATCATGAATAATAGTAAGAGCTCTTGATTTTTTCTTTGGGGGCATCCTCAAGCTGCTTCATTCTGGGCGGTTCTGATTTATTCTGATGATAGATCGCTCTTTTCTAGTAATCCTCGTGGAATGGATTTGCAGTATCATCAGCAGGAGCGTTTCGACATTCACGTTTGAAATGTCCTTTTTGTTTACACCTGAAGCACGTGACTTTTGATTTTTCAAAGCCAAGTTTTGTGGACGGCCCACCGATAGAATGTCTCCCAGTAATCTCCATGAACCGCTGCGCTCTCCGGACTGCACTGGCCATACACCACCTGATATCGATCAGTTCCATCTCTTCATGATCTATTTGATCATAGTCCTCCTTAGTCAGATTGGTGTTTCCAATCTTGCCCGCCACGAGGCTCTCGTACGATTCTAATACCGACGCTAAGAACACCATCTGTTGTTTTGCTGACTCTTCACTAAAATTTTGAGCGTTCTTCAGATCCACAGCAATGTTACATTGGAACAGATTCTTTGATGCAGATTGGCTTGAAGTTGTTGAAGAAGATCCACTATGAAAACCACTGTGAGGAGTTTCTTGATTCACATTATTTGAACTCTCTGCAGAAAATGCTGTTCTTGGAGAACCAGTCTTTGATAGATTTCCTCTGTAGTACAACTCCACATTCTGCTGATAAGATGAGTTGTTAACTTTGCTAGATTTCTTGATCTCCAACTCATGACTCTCCAGTCTTTCGATAAGCAGATCCACTGTCAAATCTTCAGACTTGATTGTATTTTTCAGCATTAATGCAAAGTACTGCCAATCTAGTTCATTCGGCAGCGAGTCGAACAGTTTGTCAACCAAATCTTCTTAAGTATATACAATTTTGTGTCTTGCCAGCTCCAATTTCAGATGCCCGAATCTCTCAATCATCTTGGAAACAGACTCGTTCTTTAAACAACCAAATAAATCAAACTCTTTTCTTAACAGTTTCTTTTTGTTTTTGACTATCTCAGCACTACCTACACATTTTACCCTCAGTTTCTCCCAAAGATATTTTGAATTTTCATATTCAATTAACGAAATTATATCATCTCTCACAGACTGATGAATCAACGCGATGCATTTTTGTTCAGCAACATATCTTTCAATATCATCAGTATCTGTCAAACTTTCACCAAACCGTTTTCCTCTAAGATAAGCAATCTTTAAACTCTTCCAACTTGGATATGCAAAAGCTTGAAGCCACTCGTAAAATCTTGTAGCCCATCTATTGTAATCTTCAATCGCCAACAGTTTTGGAGGTTTGTTGTATGTTCCATACGCACTCTCTACACTCAAAGCATCAGTCAGACTTTTCTTTGCATTCGGTGTTGGTGTAGTTTCATTCGTGTTATTTGATGTACCATCTCCCGAACCACTGGTATATGCAAACATATCACTAAATGGATTGAAATCATCCATCTTTCAAGTACCTGAAACGATTAACAAACACTTAGAAAAATTTTTGGATTTTTGAAAAATGATTTTCAAATGAAATTAGTTCACACGGAATTGTGAACTTCAAACGAAATTACCCTTCAAACGGGATTACTTTCAAACGGTATTAGCTTCAAACGAAATTACCAAGCAATATCTAATTCCGTGCGGAATTAGATTCAAATTCAAACAGAATTAGACACCTTGAAACGAAATTAGTAATTTCGTTTTAACTCTTCAAACGGAATTTGATTCCGTGTGACTTATCAAGCGAAATTAAGTACAATATGGTAAATTCCGTGCGAAATTAAGATATCTGTTCTCACAAGATTATGATGACGTCATTATATTCGAATCTGTTTTCAAGCGAAATTACAAGTTTTTGTCCAATTTTGATCGAATTTTAGTTCAATACTTTCAAGGATTAGTTAAAAGTATGTTTCGCTTGATATACGTCAAAATCAGGCCATTTCAACCGTTCAATCTTGTTCAAATCAGAAAAGAATGAGTAGAAGTGAGAGAATCCGGTAAAATCAAGCTGAATTGGTATGAACTCCTCGTCCTGAGCTCTGATACCACTTGTTGGATCGTCGCGTAACCCTAACTAGTCAATCTGAGTAGTTCATCATCAAATACAAAGGCGGAATCAATGTAAATGATGTCAACACAACTTGTTCCTTTCTAATCTTTATCTATTACTGATTTCCTGAGCTTTTACAGATCTGATTACAATTTGGCAGCACCTCAGCTCACAAACACACACATGTAATTCCGTTTCAAATGATCAGTCAACATCAGTATATATAGGGTGGTTAATTCCGCACGAAACTGTCTCAAGCGAAATTACCTGTTCACACGAAATTAGTAATTCCGTGCGGAATTAAGTAATTCCGTATGAAACATCTAATTTCGCTTGAGATGACATTTAGATCATTTCATGCGAAATTACCCTTCAACACTGATTTCTCGATTTCCGTGCCCTGATCTACTACATACAATACAAGACGAAGTTAAAGACGAAGTTAACAGACATCAGTGCACTAACAGATTCACACAATTGGCATGATTTAGCAAGTATTCAACAAGTATAAACACGTGTGAATGCGTAAAAGAGTATAAATTTAGTTTGTTCACCAGAATTATTATTGCTTTTGATTGCGCGAGACGTTCGAATTGTGTAACGGTTTTGAAATAAACGAGGTAGCAAGTATAAAATCGCATATAAATTGAATCACATAAAAGAGAGGCTCATAAAACATAGGATTGCTTCCGGTTTAGAAATGTAGACTATTCCAAAGTGAATCGAAAGTCCTTTCAAATTAGAGAAACGTGCTTTGGCCTATATGTAAGATACTCTCGTCGAGAAGCGATTAACGGTATCTTACCCTTCCAGTTACTACACGTCTCTAAACGATTGAAACAATCGAAACTTTGGCGAGATCGAAAATCGAGGAATGGGACTTAATCGACAAGGTGCGGGCTTCACCCCTAACTTGACAATTTCGTACCCTAATGTGGTTGATACTCGTCGGGTCAAAATAAAATTTCGACACTTTGACGAGGGTCCACTAGAGTTTGAATTGGAAATTTACCATTAAGATGTGGATTTCACTTCTAGCTTAATGGCGAAATTTCGTGCAAAATAAGAATAAGCGGAATGAGAGTCGTTCACCAAATTGTGGGTTTCACGCCTATTTTGGTAAACTCGTCTCTTTTGTATAAAGAGTGTCTTCAAGTGTATTGTGTAAAATGTCTTAGGAAAGACATTATGTAAATATTAAGACCAAAAGAAGAGAAAGAAGCAAAGTAGGAAGAATATCATTTTAAGCAAGAATCAAGAATGGTCAAAATATGGTTCCTACTATAGACTAGGTCGAACATGGCAACTCTACCTAATTCCATATAGTTATGGCTCTGATACCAATCTGTCACACCCCAACTAATGGCGGAATCATCGGAGTGGGACTAGTTCGAGATTACAAGAGACTTCATAACACTATTTGTGACAATATTTAATTCAACCGATTTCATTTCATAATCAAATTGTGAAAACCTTACAAAGAAATTCAAATAACAACATTGTTCATAACATAACATAACATAACAAAATTGATACAACACTTTAAACCTAAACGTCTAAGTGAGTATCTAGGTATCTTTGCTAGTCCATTTTCATAGCATCATCAATCCTCAACCTGTAACATGTTTAAAATAAAATTCATTGCAAAAGCAAAGGCGAGTATACAAGTTTATGAATAAGTATAAGTTTAAAAGTTTAAAACAAATCCACATGGCAACTAGTTTATATAAGAGCATCATACAAGGCATGCAATATTTCTAGTCAACCCTCTGTTTACGCAAAATGATATAATTCAACATGACCTCTCGTTCACGGGTGGTGCGTTACTCCTATAGCGCTATACATGTCAAATGGAGGCTAGTAATAAGCTAATGACTACTGTATCACATAAGAATCACCCAAGTATAAGCATCAAATATAACAAACGTAGCATTCATGCATAAGGATTGTTTTCGTGCAAGTAAAAAGATTAAAGTTTAAGTGTGGTTTAATAATTTAACATGTTACACTCCAAAAGTGGTAAACATAAAAAAGGGGTTGCAAGTATACTCACGGTTTTGCAAGTCTTCACTTGTGAATCCGCGAGTTAGTTGTTGTTGGAGGTAGGAACACCAAGTCCTTCTACACGAAGAAACGAAGTGTATGAGTTTGGGGGAAATCGGAAGATTTAAGGATTCGGAATTTAAACATCATAAACTTAAACATATGAAAATAACATGTGAAAATATGAAAAATAACATGTGAAAATAATCACCTAGTACATATGATACTTGTTCTTCACACTATGAAACTCCAAGGACTTTATATGTTTTCATGGAGCAAGGTTCCATTAGAATCGTGACAAGTTATCATACTATAGGATGATATAATCTAGTACTTTGACATATGAACACTAGTTCATCATCCAAGATTCGATTATTTGGATTATGTGTTTATATATTACATATATTGTATACATATTATTATGTCAATATTTCAAGCATGAGGTAGAAGATCAAGATCTTCATTTAGGTACCTCTAAGTATCATGGAAATCATGTAGGAGGTAGGAAGAACAAGCTTCCATTTAGGCACCTCTTATGTGTTCACCACTACACTTGATGTAAAAACATACAAGGAGGATCATGAACTATGAATAATACAAGTATATTAAACACTAATCTAAGAGAAATCATCAAGTAATGTGGGGATTTTATGTAGGATAACCCAAGTTAATCCATAATCACACCTTCATCAAGCTTGAAGCTTGAACATCACTTGTGGGTTAAAAACCCTAAGCAAAACATAATTTATATGAGGTTTAACCTCTGATATTTGAATGTCTCAGCCCCGTTTTTAAGCCCAAATAACCATACAAGTGGTTATGCGCATAAGGACGTGGGTTTGAATTGAGTTAGACTCAAGTTAAACAAGTATTAGTAAAGATTAATGAAATCAGATTCAAACAGTGAACTTTGGAGCCTATTTACCAGAGTTCCAGGGACTTATTTACTATTAAATACCCATGGAATCGAAGCTAATGTTAATCCAAGCACATGGGAAAAAGAATGAGCTAAAACGGACAAGAAATGAGTGAGTTATGCTCATTTTAGTGAAGAGTAGTGCTTCTGCCCGAACTTCAGATTGCAGCAACGATTTAGAGTGTTTGAGTGAGTTATGAGGATGTTTGTAAAGTGAAAATGGCTTGGGGAAGCTTGGGTTTATATAGGGAAGGATTAGGGTGAATGGTAGTTGTGTATTTAATGCCAAAACCCGTTTAAACTCAAAACAAACTCAAATCCCGCTCAAATTCGCGAGCTGAAATAAAGGGTCTATTCTGGGGGTTGGCTCGCGGCCAGCAAAGACTTATAAGGGGTTCTTCACGGCTGGAAACAAGGGGCAGGGGTCAAGTTTCATTTATGTAACACCTCGAAAATTTATGTCCAATAATGTATCAACACGTGTCATGGACTTTAAACGTGTAAAGAAGTGATTTAGAGGGACTAAAGTTGACAAACAGAGAAAGTATGTGAATAAAAGGGTTCAAGGTGTCAACTTTGGATAAATATATCTTATAATAACCCTACACGATGTTTACACCCTTAAACGAATGAATCATGGATCACACGAAGCTAATTGTGAGAGAAAGTGAGAAATAACAAACTACAGGGGTTAAATGTGTCAACATGTTTAAAGTATACCTCTGAGTGACCTGTTAGCAAACCCGAAGCTTTGTAATGATTAATTATACTCACTAGAATAAGCGGTAAAAATTTCACAAGGTTTCGATAAAGTATGAGAAAGTTATGACAACATTCGTATACGAGGGGTTAAAAGCGTTAACGTTGAAATCTAAGGCCTTACGGGTGATCACAAAGTTAACCAAGGACTTAAAAAAGTTTGTATATGTCTTGGAGTCCTTAAAAATCAGGTTAGAGGGCCAAAAGTGCAAGAAAAATGCTTAAAACCACGTTTGAAAGGACCAGGGGCTGAATTGTAAATAGCTGAAACTTGTTTGGCTGGTTCTGGGAAGCCATACCGCGTAAGGGTCCAAAAAGACCTTATGCGGGCCGCCTGAACACCCCAGCATCTGAAATTCCGCACAGGTGTCTGTCCAGGCCTGTTAACCGACTTCAAACGCTTGTTTTGCATACCAGGGGCTGCCCCAATGGTATTTCATGCATAGGGGGAACTTGTCTTGATCTGGAAACATCAGTAGACTACCTTCGCATGATCCTATGTGATTTAAATTGCTATATAAAGAACCCACTTGGTTGCAACACTTCACACTTCATTTGCAAACCTTCACAACTTCACTTCTGGAGCTCTCTGGTCAGCAACCAAGTTTTCTTAGGCTTTCTAGTCGTGCTTAGGACCCTTGTAAGTGCCCTTAACATTCCTTAATTCAGTTTTGCCTAGTTAATTAGCTTAAAGTCAAACCGTCGTAATTAAGGTTTGACTTCGTAATTAATCATAATGTGTCCAGTCAAATTTCAAATTGAAAGTACCTATGAGTTGATAATTATGTGGGCCCTCTGATTCCCACTCTAACTATGTCAATTGTCGGGTCAAAGTTAATCTTAAAAAGTCAACAGAAAGCTTATTTTCAAATTAACACATAATTAGTAATGTAGGAGCCTTGCAACCTATTTTATCATTAATATAACTTGGTAATTAATGTAAGAACATGTCTAAACATGTTCAACCCGACAATTTTCAGTTTAGGCCTGGTTCGGAACCGAAAGTCGCATAATTTGACTTCTGCTTTGACTTTCAGTTCTGAACCGTTTAATCATGTTTTAGAAATGCCTTAGAGCCTTATTTGGACCAGGTTTCATGTTAGTATAACCCTCTGTGATTATACAACTTGGTTCATTAGTTATCCGATTCATATGTGTGTTTCCGTTTATTGCCTATATGTTGACTATTATGCCCGTATGACCTTAAAATGTGATTTTTGAAAATGTAAAAGAATAGAAACCTTAGTTACTGATTATTTGACTTGTCCCTAAAATTTGAAATCAGTTTGAGGTCTAGATTAGGAGTTATGCTCATTAGGGTAAATGAAAAGTTTTTTTATTAATTAAACGGCGTAATTAGCATATAGCCTATCTAAACCCAATTTTTGATACCAAACTTTTTAACCACTGATGTAATATAATATTTTTGGATTTTTAAAGTTTTTATTTATTTTTAGGCTGAGCATAACATAGAGTTCTAAGCTTGATTCGGTAATTGCCGGTTTTGCCCTTTTGGCCTATAAAATGAGTTTTACAAATCATTTTGATTCCAAACCTTTTGCTACTGATTTTATAGGATAAATAAAATATTTTAAGCCTTCTGGAATAATAAAAATATTAGTTTTCTTTATAAAACCCGGTAATCGCTCAAAATCGTCTTTTTACGCGTTCTAAAGCACATAGTATGTATTAAAACCATTTTAGATATACAAGACTTAATACCTACTGATATATTAAGTAAATTTTTATATTCTAACAGTAAGTAAAAGTTTTTAAACCCAGGTTTCCAGTTTTACCTTTTAGGCTTAAGTGAAATTATCAAAATGCCCCTTCGGTGCATAGTTCAGTTATAAATGGTAAATTTCACATATATGTAATACCCTACTGATATAACCTATTAATTTAAGTATATTTACTGTTTATATTAGATCTGTAACTTAGATTATTATTTAAACTCTTTTATAACCTTTAAAATGACCAAAATACCCCTATGGGGCATAGTTTGTGTTTAAATCCATTTTGGGCATAATAGAAGATATCTTATTGATGTCACAACATATTTAAGGCATATTAACTTAGGAAACCTGTATATGACTCATATGGTTACCCGTTACGCATCTTGCGCGTTCGGTTCGGTTTATGTAACTAGTTTACATAAATTGACCGAAACGGGTCAAACCTTATCATTTTGTCTCAAAATCAAGAATGTGTTTAGTTTACCCATATTATACAAGTCTTCAAACTTGTCGGGTTTAAATCACATTCTATTCCGGTCTTCGATTAATCGTGCGTTTGAACCGTATCTTCCTTTAAAACTAACCGGTCTAAGTTTAGGCTTAATTAAAGACCCGTTAGGAATCTAATAGGTTATTATAAACCTTTGTTCCAGACTAGGAGACCCAGTAAAAGCTACGTGCATTTGCTGTTTGTGATTATTACATGCAAAGGTAAATACTTTTAACTTATTTTCCCTATACGTGCTTGGGGTACAGTATATAAAATACCGCTTGGTCGGGCATTGCATTTTTAATTGTATGAAGATTAATTTATTGAAATGTCCCGTTTAAATTGGTTTGTTTGCTTAAAGTCTTTAGGGGGTTAATGACCATGTCTCGGATATCCTTGGCATCATTTTAAGAAATGGCCACGACCTAAACACGGGGTGTAGGCGTACACCCGACAGTGCATAAATAAATAATAAGGTATAACCGCCGGTTTCAGGAATAACCCGTCGCGGGACTATATCATGTGGTGTGTCTATTAATCTTTAACCCGGCGTCAATCCGGGCTACTGAACGTATAACGAACATGTAATTCTTTTACAAGTTTATATATAAATAATTATCCCAAGTTATAAAATGTTTTGTGCCTTGTGCATTCAAATCAATTTTATAAACCTTTTCAAAATGAGTCAGTTAATTGTATTTACCAGTGTAAACTGACGTATTTTCCCAAAAAAGGTTAAGTGCAGGTACTACTCCAAATAGGCTGGCCTCTCCTTAGCATCAATAAGAGTCTCGCAAGCTTGGATGCATTTTAAGTCTGATGAACTATGTTTCTTTTTTTTATTTGATCCCCCTGTGGATCTGTTTCAACTATTTTGTGATACTTAATATTACAATTTATTCGGTTGAAATAAATCTATCTTTTGCTTCCGCTGTGCATTTAAAATTGTGTTGTTTGACTATGATGATATCAACTACGTCACGATACTCCCCACCGGGCCCACCGGTAATACGTGGAAATATCGGGGTGTGACAGGTTGGTATCAGAGCCAACACTGAGTGAATTAAACACTAGCCTTTTGTGTTTAATCTCAGTTACACAGTTGCACATTCCTAAATTTTCGAGTCTAGACAAAGAATTTAGGACAAAATCCTGATTTGTTTTATTTTTGTCCTTTATATATTTTTCCTTGTTGTTATCCTTGTTTATGTTGACAGGTTAAATCATGCCATCAAGATTCAACAGGGGAAGAGGAAAGGCACCAATCACAGGCCACGACCATGAGGCCGGGCCCTCACACAGACGAACCCCACTAGCCTCGATGAGTACGAGTCCTCAAGAGCATTGGAGGACGTATATAGAGACAACGAGGCGATCCGTCTCACTAAGTTCGTCACCATCCTATCACCACTCCTACGGGCCTCATTCTGAAAATGAGCCCGATAACCCGCAGCCATCTTTTATCCCCCTCCAGGGATCCAGCCCTCACTATTCCTTTGACGACCCGACACCTGTCTTCCAAAGCCGGTTCAACCCGGCAAACTACCTTGGAGAACCAGTGGGTTTTAACCCACTAGGACCCGAAGACCATTTCTCGGGCGATCATGCAATGGACATGGACGAGGACACCGATCCCGCAGAACCACCGTTCGGAACCCCTAACCATCCCATCGAAATTTCAGATGGGTCACCTTTTGTGGGATCGCCTTATAATGGTCCCGACAGCTATGAGGAGAGGTTCAGACAGATTGACTGGGTGTTTACTCCCAGTTACCACAACTCTCCGCAGCAGCAGCAGCAGGATCCCTCCGAGGATTCTCATTTTGTGGCGGTCACTCCGCCACCACCACCAGTTCAGCAACAGCCTCCGGAGCCACCGAGGCGAAGAAGATCGAACGCACGGATGTCCGTGCGAGGAGGAGTGCGTATCAGCACCCCTCAACCTTCGAGTGGCAGCCGCTACTCGCCACTCCATGAAGACCCACAGATGGGTGGGCCTTCAAACCCCGTCTCGGAAGTAGACTCTGCGCCTGTCGCGCCACCACCATTGGGCTTTGGCGACCCAATCCCTACATACACCGGTACGGCGGCATATAATCCATTTGAGCAGCCGATCCACACCAACTACAACTATGCCGAGGCTGACCCTTACCTGGTAGCAGCAGCAAACTACAATGGCCACCATCCGGAAGGATCCTTTGGGGTCCCATATCAAGCCGGATACCCACACTATGGGTACCCACCTTACGGGTATCATCAACCGCCACCTCCTCAACCTCCGCTATATCAGCAATCCCCGCAGCAGCCAGTGATGTCGCCACCGCAGCATCAAGAGATTCTTCAAAGGATTAATGAGGTGCGGCAGGAAGTGCGGGAAGACCGTAGGCAAAACCGTGGAATGTTCAAGAGTCTGGAAAACTTAATTAAAGGGAAAAACAAGAAGGATCATTAAATCCCTTATTTGTTTGTTTGTTCTTAGTGTTGTAATCATGTCCCTGCGTGGACATTTGTTTCTGTATTCTGCCCCTGCGTGGGCATGTCTTTCTGTTGACCCCGGCGTGGGTATGTTTGTTAGTTTAGCCCCTGCGTGGGCGTGTTATTTCTGTAGAAGTCCCGTTTAGGGCAAACATGTACTTTTTAAATTTTAATGGAATGATTAGTTTAAATTTTCATTTTTAAATTATATGCATAAATATAATATGTGAAATAAATGAAAAATAACATTCCTGTTATAAAAACCTACCATTTTAATAAAATAATAAGAATCTAAAAAGGGACAAAACCTAGCCATGTGTCATTATAAGACAGGGCCAAGATGGTAATTCCTCAAATTAGATTCAGGTCCTTATTAACACCTCAATTTAGGATTGTTCTGGGTTAAATATTAAAAGGAATCTTAAAGGTAAAACCTAGTCTATATGTCGTTGCAGACATGACCAAGATGGTAAAACCTATTCAAAAGGTTCCAATCCTTGTTAACATCTGAAAACATGTTAACACTCTTAACAAAATGTGATTCGATAAAATCGCATAAGTCATCCTTATATTGGATTCTCCCAAATACTTTTATTTAATTAAAACATCCATTAGGGATATAACGCCTACGGGCTATATTCATTGTCATATAAGACAAAAGACAGTTGTGGTCTTCGACCCCCTGTTAAGAAGAGGTAATGAATTATAATTAAAACCTCAATACCTTGATCCTATAAGATCATGAATAAAGATATAAAATCGTCCACGTGACTAGGCCTTTTTGCCATTTAATATATTTTAAATTCTAACTAAGGATTATTATAAATTCCTGATTATATATATGCCTAACAAATTAATCAAAATGGTTCTTAAATACCATGATTAATAAATCATCTAGAATGATAAAACTGTTATAGACCTCTGAATGAATTAAAATCATTATTTTATGTAGCAATCAAGCTACATGGCCGGGTCAGACGAAGCCAACAGTCACCCCAGAGAAAATCATAACACCTCCAGGGTCAACGTAGCAAGAGCAGAATTACAAGCGTTAATAGATAATGCTGTTACGCGAGCTTTGGACAGATAGTTCAATGAATCCAGTGGTACCCATGTAAGGACCTAGTCTGTGCCACACTCTAAACCACCCTCTAGAACTCATACCATTTATAAAAGTGATTCTCATCACTCAACGAATCAGAGGAGTGTTCCATCTAAGAGAGTTGTGTTAAATCAAGAACCATGTGCTAAAGGTTGCACCTATAAATACTTTGTCTCCTGCAAACCCAGGGATTTCACTAGGGAGAAAGGAGCAGTTGATTGCATGTCATGGTTAGACGAGATGGACACTGTGGTGGATATCAGTGGTTGCGCTGATAAGGATGTGGTAAAGTTTGTATCTCAGTCATTCAAAGGCGAGGCACTAGCCTGGTGGAGATCTTTGATTCAGGCCAATGGGAAGATCACATTGTACAATCTGTCTTGGAATCAGTTTGTTACTCTCATTAAGGAAAACTACTGCCCTCAGCATGAGGTTGAAAAGATTGAAGCTGATTTCTTGTCGTTGGTTATGAAAAACCTGGATTGTCAAGCCTACCTTACAAGCTTCAATACAATGTCAAGATTGGTTCCGTATCTGGTGACTCTGGAACCCAAAAGGATAGCTCGTTTCATTGGGGGTTTGGCCCCAGAAATCAAGGCCAGTGTGAAGGCCTCCCGACCAGCTACTTTTTGGTCTGCAGCTGATATATCATTGTCTCTCACTCTGGACGCGGTCAGGCAGAGATCGCTGAGAAACACTGATGCTGAGAAGAGAAAGCGTGAGGATGACAACTCACGACGGCCAGACAAGAAGCATAAGGGAAACAATGACCACAAAAAGAGTTCTGGAACTAAAATGGATGGTCATCAGTCGGGGGATAAGCCCAAGTGTAAGGTCTGTAAGAAGCACCATTTCGGGAGGTGCAGATTTGAATCAAAATCCCAATCGCAGCCAAGGCCTTGTGGGATTTGTAAATCTTCTGAGCACAAGACATTGGACTGTAAGAAAATCAAGGATGCGACGTGCTATAGCTGCAATGAAAAAGGGCATATCAAATCCAACTTCCCAAAGTTTGCTAAGAAAGCTGAGGAAGGGAAAAAGACCAATGCTAGGGTCTTCCAGATGAACGCACATGAGGCGATCCAGAATGATAATGTCATAACAGGTACCTTCCTTATTAATGATGTTTATGCAAGGGTGTTATTTGATTCTGGAGCAGATAAGTCATTTGTTGATGATAAGTTTTGTAAGTTGTTAAACCTACCTGTTAGAACCCTAAGCATAAAATATGAGGTGGAATTAGCCGATGGCACCATAGAAACCGCATCAACCGTGTTAGATGGATGTTTCATATCCATTAGGAACCACTCTTTTCCTTTGTCCCTACTCCTTTTGAAGTTAGCCGGTTTTGATATAGTTATAGGCATGGACTGGTTATCTCATAACCAGGCCCAGATTGTTTGCAGCAAGAAGCAAGTATTGATCAAGACTCCGTCTGGTGAGCCACTTACCAGTCAGGGAGATACCCAGCATGGACTGCCTGAACAAGTGTCTATGCTTAAGGCTTCTAGGTGTTTGAAGAAGGGTTGTGTCATTTACATGGCACAAGTGACTATTGATGAGCTGAAGCCTAAGATTGAAGATATTCCCGTCATTTCTGAATATCCCGAAGTATTTCCTGAAGAACTACCTGGTTTGCCACCAGATAGGCAAGTAGAATTCAGAATTGACATTATTCCAGGAGCAGCACCTGTTGCAAGGGCACCTTACAGGTTAGCACCAACAGAGTTGAAAGAATTGAGGACTCAGCTAGACAATTTATTAGCAAAAGGTTTCATTCATCCTAGTTCATCTCCTTGGGGAGCACCAATCCTGTTTGTGAAGAAGAAGGATGGGTCGATGCGTCTATGCATCGATTATCGCGAGCTTAACAAGGTCACTATCAAGAATAGATATCCATTGCCCAGGATCGACGATCTGTTCAATCAATTGCAAGGGGCAAGTTACTTCTCGAAGATCGACTTGAGGTCAGGCTATCATCAGCTGAAGGTTAAAGATGAAGATGTACACAAGACTGCATTTAGGACTCGTTATGGTCATTACGAGTTCTTAGTGATGCCTTTTGGGCTCACTAATGCACCTGCCGCATTCATGGATCTCATGAATCGCGTCTGTAAGCCCTACCTAGATAAATTCGTCATTGTCTTCATCGATGATATTCTTATTTACTTGAAGAGTCAAGCTGACCATGAGAAGCACCTTCGTTGTATTCTTAAGCTGCTTCAACGGGAGAAGCTCTATGCCAAATTTTCAAAATGTGAATTTTGGCTTCGTGAAGTCCAGTTTCTTGGACACGTGGATAGTGAGCGTAGTATCCAGGTGGATCCCACTAAGGTTGAAGCTGTTATGAATTGGCAAGAGCCAAAGACGCCTACTGAGATTCGTAGCTTTCTAGGTTTAGCAGGATACTACAGGCGATTTATTGAAAACTTCTCAAGAATTGCAGCACCCCTGACTTTACTAACTCGAAAGAATAGCAAGTTTGACTAGGGGCCTAAGCAGCAAGAATCTTTCGATATTCTGAAGCAGAAATTGAGCAATGCTCCAGTATTGACGTTGCCTGATGGAATTGATGAATTTGTGGTGTATTGTGATGCATCACACACCGGTATAGGGTGTGTGCTTATGCAGAAAGGCAAGGTCATTGCCTATGCGTCACGTCAGTTAAAGGTGCATGAAAAGAATTACACCACCCATGACTTAGAGTTGGGTACCATTGTATTTGCACTAAAACTATGGAGACATTACTTGTATGGAACCAAGTGTGTGATCTATTCTGATCACAAGAGCCTCCAACACTTGTTTAATCAGAAGGACTTAAACATGAGGTAGCGACGATGGATGGAAACTCTAAATGACTATGATTGTGAAATCCGATACCATCCAGGCAAGGCAAATGTAGTCGCAGATGCCTTAAGTAGAAAGGAGGGAGTGAAGCCCATAAGAATCAATGCCAAGAGCATCGAATTAAAGAATAGTTTGAATGAAAGGTTGTTAGCTGCACAGAAGGAAGCTGTATTAGAAGCTAACTATCCTAATGAAAAGCTAGGAGTAACTGCTGAACAGTTATCCTATGGCAAAGACGGAATCCTGAGATTAAATGGACGAATATGGGTTCCAATGTATGGAGGACTTAGGGATGTGATCCTCCAGGAAGCCTACAGTTCTAAGTACTCTGTTCATCCTTGGGCTGATAAGATGTACCAGGATCTGAAGGCAAATTTTTGGTGGATAGGCTTAAAGAAGTCTATAGCTACCTATGTAGCCAAATGTTTGACATGCACGCAAGTCAAAGCTGAACACCAAAAGCCGTCAGGTTTACTACAACAGCCTGAACTTCCCACCTGGAAGTGGGAAATGGTGACAATGGATTTTATCACCAAGTTACCCAAGATAAAGAAAGGAAACGATACTATTTGGGTGATAGTGGATAGACTAACTAAGTCAGCTCACTTCCTACCTATTAAGGAAACACATAGCTCAGATAAGTTAGCTCAGCTGTACGTGGACGAGATTGTATCTCTCCACGGGGTGCCAGTATCTATCATTTCTGATAGGGATACAAGGTATACATCGCACTTCTGGAAAAGTTTTCAGCAATCCCTAGGCACTCGACTGAACTTCAGCACTGCTTATCATCCGCAAACGGATGGTCAAAGTGAACGAACGATTCAAACACTGGAAGATATGTTAAGGGCTTGTGTTATTGACCTAGGTGGAAGTTGGGATGAACATCTTCCATTGATCGAGTTTTCATACAATAATACCTATCACTCTAGTATCCAAGCTGCACCATTTGAAGCTTTGTATGGAAGGAAGTGCAGAACGCCTGTTTGTTGGGTAGAAGTTGGAGATGTCCAACTAACAGGACCTGATATTGTCCTGGAGACGACAGACGAGATTGTTCAGATACGAGATCGTCTCAAAGCTGCCAGGGATAGGCAGAAAAGCTACGCAGACTTAAGGCGTAAACCTCTAAAGTTTGAAGTTGGCGACAAAGTGTTGCCTAAAGTATCGCCCTGGAAGGGAGTGATGCATTTTGGTAAGAAAGGAAAATTAAGCCCAAGGTACATAGGACTATTCGAGATCATCGAATGTGTCGGATCAGTGGCTTACAAGTTAAACTTTCCTGAAGAGCTCAATGGAATCCATAATGTGTTTCACATCAGCAATCTGAAGAAATGTCTAGCTGATGAATCGCTAGTCATACCACACACATATGTGCATATAGATGAGAACTTAAAATTTGTGGAAAAACCTTTGTCGATCGAGGATCGACATGTTAAGAAGCTTCGAAGGAAGCATGTGCCAATTGTCAAGGTTAAATGAGATGCCCGCAGAGGTCCCGAATATACGTGGGAGGTAGAGTCCACAATGAAAGAAAAGTACCCTCATTTGTTTTAGTAAATCTTGAGGTCAAGATTTATTTTAAGGGGGCGAGGATGTAACACCTCGAAAATTTATGTCCAATAATGTATCAACATGTGTCATGGACTTTAAACGTGTAAAGAAGTGATTTAGAGGGACTAAAGTTGACAAACAGAGAAATTATGTGAATAAAAGGGTTCAAGGTGTCAACATTGGATAAATATATCTTGCATTAACCCTACACGATGTTTACACCCTTAAACGAATGAATCATGGATCACACGAAGCTAATTGTGAGAGAAAGTGAGAAATAACAAACTACAGGGGTTAAATGTGTCAACATGTTTAAAGTATACCTCTGAGTGACCTTTTTAGCAAACCCGAAGCTTTGTAATGATTAATTATACTCACTAGAATAAGTGGTAAGAATTTCACAAGGTTTCGATAAAGTATGAGAAAGTTATGACAACATTCGTATACGAGGGGTTAAAAGCATCAACGTTGAAATCTAAGGCCTTACGGGTGATCACAAAGTTAACCAAGGACTTAACAAAGTTTGTATATGTCTTGGAGTCCTTAAAAATCAGGTTAGAGGGCCAAAAGTGCAAGAAAAATGCTTAAAACCACGTTTGAAAGGACCAGGGGCTGAATTGTAAATAGCTGAAACTTGTTTGGCTGGTTCTGGGAAGCCATACCGGCCGCGTAAGGGTCCATAAAGACCTTACGCGGGCCGCCTGAACACCCCAGCATCAGAAATTTCACACAGGTGTCTGCCCAGGCCTGTTAACCGACTTCAAACGCTTGTTTTGCATACCAGGGGCTGCCCCAATGGTATTTCATGCATTGGGGGAACTTGTCTTGATCTGGAAACATCAATAGACTACCTTGGTATGATCCTATGTGATTTAAATTGCTATATAAAGAACCCACTTGGTTGCAACACTTCACACTTCATTTGCAAACCTTCACAACTTCACTTCTGGAGCTCTCTGGTCAGCAACCAAGTTTTCTTAGGCTTCCTAGTCGTGCTTAGGACCCTTGTCATCGCCCTTAACATTCCTTAATTCAGTTTTGCCTAGTTAATTAGCTTAAAGTCAAACCGTCGTAATTAAGGTTTGACTTTGTAATTAATCATAATGTGTCCAGTCAAATTTCAAATTGAAAGTACCTATGAGTTGGTAATTATGTGGGTAATAAACCCTTAAAAGGGCACCCTCTGATTCCCACTCTAACTAGGTAAATTGTCGGGTCAAAATTAATCTTAAAAAGCCAACAGAAAGCTTATTTTCAAATTAACACATAATTAGCAATGTAGGAGCCATGTAACCTGTTTTATCATTAATATAACTTGGTAATTAATGTAAGGACATGTCTAAACATGTTCAACCCGACAATTTTCAGTTTAGGCCCGGTTCGGAACCGAAAGTCGCATAATTTGACTTCTGCTTTGACTTTCAGTTCTGACCCGTTTAAGCATGTTTTAGAAATGCCTTAGAGCCTTATTTGGACCAGGTTTCATGTTAGTATAACCCTCTGTGATTATACAACTTGGTTCATTAGTTATCCGATTCATATGCATGTTTCCGTTTATTGCCTATATGTTGACTATTATGCCCGTATGACCTTAAAATGTGATTTTTGAAAATGTAAAAGAATAGAAACCTTAGTTACTGATTATTTGACTTGTCCGTAAAATTTGACATCAGTTTGAGGTCTAGATTAGGAGTTATGCTCATTAGCGTAAATGAAAAGCTTTTTTATTAATTAAACGGTGTAATTAGCATATAGCCTATCTAAACCCAATTTTTGATACCAAACTTTTTATCCACTGATGTAATATAATATTTTAGGATTTTTGAAGATTTTTATTTATTTTTAGGCTGAGCATAACATAGAGTTCTAAGCTTGATTCGGTAATTGCCGGTTTTGCCCTTTTGGCCTATAAAATGAGTTTTACGAATCATTTTGATTCCAAACCTTTTGCTACTGATTTTATAGGATAAATAAAATATTGTAAGCCTTATGGAATAATAAAAATATCAGTTTTCTTTATAAAACCCGGTAATCGCTCAAAATCACCTTTTTACGCGTTCTAAAGCACATAGTATTTATTAAAACCATTTTAGATATATAAGACTTAATACCTACTGATATATTAAGTAATTTTTTTATATTCTAATAGTAAGTAAAAGTTTTTAAACTCAGGTTTCCAGTTTTGACCTTTTAGGCTTAAGTGAAATTACTAAAATGCCCCTTCGGTGCATAGTTCAGTTATAAATGGTAAATTTCACATATATGTAATATCCTACTGATATAACCTATTAATTTAAATATATTTACTGTTTATATCAGATCTGTAACTCAGATTGTTATTTAAACTCTTTTATAACCTTTAAAATGACCAAAATACCCCTATGGGGCGTAGTTTGTGTTTAAATCCATTTTGGGCATAATAGAAGATATCTTACTGATGTCACAACATATTTAAGGCATATTAACTTAGGAAACCTGTATATGAATCATATGGTTACCCGTTACGCATCTTGCGCGTTCGGTTCGGTTTATGTAACTAGTTTACATAAATTGACCGAAACGGGTCAAACCTTATCATTTTGTCTCAAAATCCAGACAGTGTTTAGTTTACCCATATTATACAAGTCTTCAAACTTGTCGGGTCTAAATCACATTCTATTCCGGTCTTCGCTTAATCGTGCGTTTGAACCGTATCTTCCTTTAAAACTAACCGGTCTAAGTTTAGGCTTAATTAAAGACCCGTTAGGAATTTAATAGGTTATTATAAACCTTTGTTCCAGACTAGGAGACCCAGTAAAAGGTACGTGCATTTATTGTTTGTGATTATTACTTGCAAAGGTAAATACTTTTAACTTATTTTCCCTATACGGGCTTGGGGTACGGTATATAAAATATCGCTTGGTCGGGCATTGAATTTTTAATTGTATGAAGATTAATTTATTGAAATGTCCCATTTAAATTGTTTTGTTTGCTTAAAGCCTTTGGGGGTTAATGACCATGTCCCGGATATCCTTGGCATCATTTTAAGAAATGGCCACGACCTAAACACGGGGTGTAGGCGTACACCCGACAGTGCATAAATAAATAATAAGGTATAACCGCCGGTTTCGGGAATAACCCACCGCGGGACTATATCATGTGTTGTGTCTCTTAATCTTTAACCCGGCGTCAATCCGGGCTACTGAACGTATAACGAACATGTAATTCTTTTACAAATTTGTATATAAATAATTATCCCAAGTTATAAAATGTTTTGTGCATTCAAATCAATTTTCTAAACCTTTTCAAAATGAGTCAGTTAATTGTATTTACCAGTTTAAACTGACGTATTTTCCCAAAAAGGTTAAGTGCAGGTACTACTCGAAATAGGCTGGCCTCTCCTTAGCATCAATAAGAGTCTCGCAAGCTTGGATGCATTTTAAGTCTGATGAACTATGTTTCTTTTTTTATTTGATCAGCATGTGGATCTGTTTCAACTATTTTGTGATACTTAATATTACAATTTATTCGGTTGAAATAAATCTATCTTTTGCTTCCGCTGTGCATTTAAAATTGTGTTGTTTGACTATGATGATATCAAGTACGTCACGATACTCCCCACCGGGCCCACCGGTAATACGTGGAAATATCGGGGTGTGACAATTTAATTGCAATTTGGCCCCCGAAGTTTGCAAATTACGGTTTTTAGGTGTTTCGGGGACTATTTTCACCATAAAAGCATAGTATAAGGTAAATTTAGGCATTAGGAACATAAACCAAGTATAATTAAGTGTATGAAGGTCATATTTAAGTATCGTTTATGATCAAAACACGTTTTATGCATAAGTTTCACATATTTGCAAGTTTAGCACATAGTTTCCAAGAATTACGAATAAGCATCAATTGTTTCATGAAATTGAATGTATGAGCATGTATAAAGTATGTACAACATGTATTTAACAAAATACGAGTTTTATTTATTATCTAAGTCTCGGATTTTATAACGGTTACAAAAAAGAACGATTACAAGAACACAAGGTTTCCAAAAATAGAAATACAAGCAAGACTTTCTATTTATGGAAAGTATGAAGAAGCAGGGCGTTACACGCTATCCTCTACCCCGAATCGACGATTTGTTTGATCAACTACTAGGCGCTACGTGTTTTTCTAAGATCGATCTACGTTCTGGTTACCATCAACTACGAATTCCGGAGGAAGATATCCCTAAAACCGTTTTTCGTACCCGTTATGGCCATTACGAATTCGTGGTCATGCCTTTTGGTCTCACAAACGCACCTACGGTCTTCATGGATTTGATGAACCATGTGTGTAAATCCTTTCTCGATCACTTCGTTATCATGATTATCGATGATATCCTTATCTATTCGAAGTCGAGAGCCGAACACACGCAACATCTGCGTTTAGTTCTCGAGCTTCTCCAATGGAATCGCCTCTATGCCAAGTTCTCCAAGTGTGAATTTTGGCTCGAGGAGGTTCAATTTCTCGGTTACATCATCAACAGTCAAGGTATTCATGTCGATCCCATGAAGATTGAAGCTGTTAAGAGTTGGATTACACCGAAAACCCCATTCGAAGTTCGTTCATTTCTCGGATTGGCGGGTTACTACTGTCGACTTGTTGCTGATTTTTCTAAAATCGCCGTTCCTCTCACCTCTCTAACGTATAAAGACAAGCCTTTCGTTTGGGGAACCGAACAAGAGGATGCCTTTCAAGCTCTTAAGCGTATGCTTTGCAACGCTCCTGTACTCGCCCTACCCGATGGAAACGATGACTTTGTTGTTTATTGCGATGCCTCTAACCTAGGTCTTGGTTGTGTTCTTATGCAACGAGACAAGGTTATCGCGAATGCGTCTTGACAACTCAAGATCCACGAGAAGAACTACACAACCCACGATCTCGAACTCGGTGCAGTTGTTTTTGGGTTAAAGATGTGGTGACACTACCTTTATGGTACTAAGTGTACGATCTTCACCGACCATAAGAGCCTACAACACATCATGAACCAGAAAGAACTGAATATGCGCCAACGCAGATGGGTTGAACTTCTCAACGACTACGACAGTGATATCCGCTACCACCCAGGCAAAGCAAACGTCATCGCTGATGCTCTCAGCCAACGAAGCTATTTACATAGTGTTCGTAACGTTCAAGCCCAACACGACCTCAAAGCCCTCATTCGCGACGCTCAGCACACTTGTTTTCTCGAAAGCACCCTAAAGGAAGAAAGAATACATGGAACCAAAAATCAACTAGTGAATAAACTGAATGGTATATTTCACTATCTCGACCGTATTTGGATTCCTAGTCGCAATAATCTCCGAGAGATTTTGCTGACGGAAGCCCACAAATCTCGATATTCCATTCATCCAGGTGCCGACAAAATGTACCAGGACCTTCACTCCAGGTACTGGTGGCCGGGAATGAAGAAGGATATCTCTATCTATGTTTCGAAATGCCTAACTTGCTCGAAAGTTAAGGCCGAACACCAACGATCATCTGGCCTACTCGAACAACCCGAGGTCCCGATGTGGAAATGGGAGAGTATAGCTATGGACTTCATTACGAAACTCCCTATCACACCATCAGGTCATGATAGTATTTAGGTTAACATTGATCGTCTTACGAAATCTGCTCACTTCTTACCGATACGAAAAGACTACAAGGTTGAATGATTGGCACGAATCTATACCAACAAAGTCATCTGTCGACATGGGACACCTCGTGACATCATCTCTGACCATGATGGTCAATTTACCTCGCGTCTCTGGGAAACCTTCCAATCTGCTCTCGGTACTACTCTTAATCTCAGTATCGCCTTCCATCCCCAGACCGACGGTCAGACTGAGCGCACGGTTCGTACCCTTGAAGACATGCTTCGTTCGTGCGTTATAGATTTGGTGGTAATTGGGATTCACATTTACCTTTAGTAGAATTCTTGTACAATAACAGTTATCACGCTAGTATTCAAATGGCACCCTTTGAGGCATTATATGGAAGAAAA
>JARYGA010017256.1:0-25866 GCA_030545235.1 Helianthus tuberosus | reverse complement strand
AACTTTACATCGCTTTCTAGAGAGTTATACGCAAACTGGTGCGTAAACGTAATCAGTTTAACGCGACAAATACTCCGGAACATCAACATATACTTAACATACCTTAAATAACCTTTACATAACTTAGAAATAAGTTTTGAAGGCTTTGGTATGGCAAAAACAAGTTAATTCGCCTACAGGGACTAAATTTGACAAACTGCGAAAGTATGCCAATTTGAACTGTAACTGATGCGTGTGAAGTGTTATATATATTAGGTGTATATTTTAAGCCCCTTTAACACTTATTTTAGCCAAGTTTTAAATTTATAAAACACGATATTTTACTAACACTAAACACACATATGGGCAAGTGCACCCATCGTGAGCGTAGTATAGTGTTGGCAAGATACCGAGGTCGTCCAAGGACACAAGAGCTTTTAGTACCGGTTTATCCTCAACGTCTAATCAAAATAAAAAGTTAGAAAAATGTTTTAAACTAAGAAAAATAAAAACTAACTAAAATGCTGAAAATAAAAATAAAAGAAAAAAACAGATAGACAAGATGAATCACTTGGTTCCGACTCGTATCTAGTGTAACCTTTGATTATTTCCGCACTTTTGCACATAATTAATAGATCATCTTAGTTATTGTAGTAGGCCCCTCTTTTGAAGGTGACATTACCCTCACCCCAGTAGTTTGAGTCAGCAAGGATACAATCCTAAAAGGGTGGATTATTGGAAGATAATTAATTAAGTTATTAATGCAAATTATGGTAGGCCCCTCTTTTGGAGGTGACGTTACCCTCGACTAAGTAGTCTGAGTCAGCAGGGATACAGTCCTAAATAGCCGGGTTATAGTATTAATAGTAGTTAACTTATGAGGGGATCAAAGAGTTTGGACCTCCGCCATCCAATACCGTGAAGTATTGAAGGAGGTCCTACTAAATTTGACCCAGGTCCATTGCAGGACCTCTAAACGCTGAACAATGGCAAGACCTTTACCAAACCGTTCCCTTAACCCCCGACCAGGTAGCCAACATACCTCCATATAGACCGTGGAGATATGAATGGTGAAAATCTTTTATTTTATATAGACAGTAAAATAATGCCAAGACACCACGGACAAACGATAAGGAAAGATCACCTTCAACATAAGAAACTAGTTATTAAAGTCATTAATACAAAACCAAATAAAAAGTGCAAAAGATTAGAAATAAAAAGTATTACACTAGACACTTTGTCTTCACCAAGTGATGTAAGAGACTTAGGCAAACATGGCCTTGATTGTCAAGAACTCTTACGATCAATCTTGGATCCCGAGACGACTCACACACTCTACGATGGACAATGGATGATGGTGGTGGATGATGGTGTTATGGTGGTGGTGGGTGGTGGGTGAAGTGTGAGAGAGGTGGTGTGCCAAGGGATGGTTTGAGCTTGAGCCAAGCACTTCTATTTATAGGCTGAACAGAAGCTCGGGCACGGCCCCGTGTCCAGTGGGCACGGCCCCGTGTCCACATCCTCTCTTTCTTCATTAAATACAGCTTTGTCTTATTAGTTGACCACGCCCCCGTGTCCGCTGAGCACGACCCCGTGTGCAGAAGAATCTTTGTACTATGAAGATTTGCCTGGATTGTGCGAATCTTATAGTTGACCACGGCCCCGTGTCCGCTGAGCACGGCCCGTGGTGGGCAATAGAAGCTTCTACCACTTTGTCTTTTCTGCTGACACTTGGGCACGCCCCCGTGCTGGCTGAGCACGGGGCGTGTTCAGGCTTCTGATCTTTTGTTTTGCTTGGGAAGATGCTGTTGTGGGGTCGGCCATGTCACGTTTTGTTCCTTTTCTTTTCTATTTATGTTAGCTTTTGATGTCTTTTTGCTTCTTTTGTTAATTTGAGCTCATTTAATCCTGAAAATACAAAAGGAAGACAAAAGCACACTTTTTCCAACATTAGTACTAAAAAAGGGTTAGTTTTATGCCTCATTTGATGAAATTTATATGTTACATTTTGAACACATCAGTAACAGACATTCCGGAGCACGACCATAAGTTAAACATACCATAAATATCCTTTACATAGCTTAGAAATAGGCTTTGAGGGGTTCGGTGTGCTAAAAAATTTTTTTGGGTCATTCAGGGACTAAAAGCGTCAAAAAGTGCACAAGTTTGCACTTTCGCGCATAACTTACGTTCTGAATACATCCGGACATCCAAAAATTTATGTAAGCATTAAAATATTTTATTTTAGTGTTTGGCATGAGAAAAATCCATTCGTCACGCAATTTGGATCGTTTTTCGCGCTTATGCGCATTCCGTCGTAATTAAGCGAACAACGCAACCGTACGACCAAACGAACCGACATCCGAGATATTTTTGAGCACATTTTAAGTTCCCTATACTTTAACTTCATTTTAGAGCTTTGAAATGGGGTTAACGGGTCTTAAACGTGTCGGAAATGGCTTTATTGCATAACAGGGACCGTAAGCCATCACCCTTACGGTCCGTAAGTAAGTCCCCAGATCAGCAGAATGCAGAAACATTGAATCTGGCCTATTCCACCTTTGCACTTGCCTCTTCCTGATGTTGAGGGGCCAATTTGAGTTACCATAAGTGTTGCAACAAGTGTAGGGACAAGATCATAGCACGTTATTCGATAAACGATCTTAACGATTCCAACAATCCTATAAATACCCCATGATCTCAACCCCAAAAACTCACACCTTTGAAATCTGAATTTGCTCTCTAAGTTGTTGTGTTTAACACTTCATACCTGAGAGTATTCGGATTCAAAACTTCCGTTCTTGGACCCTTTGTAAGTGTTCCTTCGTTCTTTTATTCTTTTAGCGTTAAAGTCAAACTTTGTTTGACTTTCTACATTGACCAGTTTATGGTCAATGCGAAGTTCGTTTGAACTTCATAACGTGAGCGTAATCACGATGGTTATAGTCCCTAGTGACTATACCTACTGATTACCACGTTATCTAGGCTCAGTGACGAGTCGTAGTTTCGGCCAAAATGCGTGTTATTGCGTATTTTGTAACCAAACTACTCTTGGGTATCAAAACCGTTTGTTTTGATACCAAACCTGTTTTCTAAACTTAGTTAAGCATGTTTTAACATGCTTAGCTCGTCACTTTTAGTTTAGTGCTTATATAGGGTCGTAAGGTAAGCGATCTAAACAATCGCTTATACTTTCGAACCCGACCCGTTTGGTCGATCATTAGGATCCGACCAAACACATTAGGTGACCATAGTTGTATAGGGAATAACCTTCCGAGGTTATACCTTATGGTCACATCGTTTGAGTAGTTGTATGATAGGTAGTATATATGCCTTAGGCAAATTACCAAAATGCCCTTTTTACGCCAAAATTCATTTTAAGCATATGTAACATAACTTTTGGTATCTAAACTGATTTGGTAACAATATTAGACATGTTAAGGCATATTTTACTTATCATAGGGCTAGTTAGGCATTCCGAACGCGTTTTACGCGAACGACGCGTTAAAGTAGCATAAGCTACCTAAACGGGTCGTAATGGGTCGTAAGCACTTAGGTTAGGTTTCATTTAGTATGTAGGCTTTGTTAAACCACATTACATGAGTCTCCATACTCATTTGGTTTACGAGCCCTCATTCTATCCAATCCTCCGATTTAGGTCCGGTGTATTAACATAGTTACCTATATTAGGTGCCGTTTGATATCCGTGATCTCTAGGATTGTTTGGTTGTTACTCAAGGACTACTAAGCAATCTCAAGTGAGTACATAGACCCCTCTTTTACTATTTTCAAACTGTTTTGGGGTGGAACACATGTGCCTACTTGTTACTTTCATGCTTTCCATGTTTTCACATCATATACTTGCTATGTTCATTAGTACATTTATAGTACATGATTTACATTACATTGTCTTGCTATGTATGTCCATTGTGTGCATACTTAGTACAACGTTTTACATTACATTTCATGCTAGGTATGTCCATTGTGTGCATACTTAGTGCATTGTTTTACATTACATTTCATGCTATGTATGTCCATTGTGAGCATACTTAGTACATTTGTTATTCATCACATGCTTACATTTTGGTATGACATTTGGTTTGTTCAAATGGGACAATATACATTCATTAACATTGATCACGCCATTCGTTAGTAGGTAGTGGTACCATAGGAATTGACAACTCCCGTTCCTAACATCCTAGGTATGTTTAGATGGAAGGAATGACCGAATTCGATAAACATAACACAGATAAACCTTTAATTTGTTTAAAGGTCTCTCACCACAGTCACAATGCTTGAATGTATGCTTTATAACAATACCGCATAAATGTTTGTATTCAGTATAGCATGCATTTCCACAAAACATAACGTTGATTTAAACCACGTTTTACTTCAATACATTGCTTTGTGCATTTTTACCTATGGTTAGTTGATACATATTTCACTTGCCATACTTGACATTTTGGTTACACATTACATAATTGACATTTGACATAGACATTTTGGCATTGATATACACATTTAGTGATTTACATTAGACATAGACATTTTGATATGGTTTACACAATAACACTTGACAATTGATTTATACATGAACAATTTACAATAATGGTTGGTTTGGGTAAGTGATTTAAGTAATGAGGCGTGTGTAATATGATACAAGCATGGTGGATACGCCGCTGGTACTTCCTATATATAAGTGCTTGTATGATATTACATGTCGTAGCGTTACTTAAATCATTTCAATATTTGACATATTACATTTTACATAAACAACTTATTTTTCACAAGACATTGTCTTACAAAAAAGTTTATTTTATCCTACTCATTTTACTCGGTTATTTTATTAACCATGCACCATTCTTTTATATAGTCTGATTTCTTATCGAGTTTTCATACGATTTATAAAAGAAAACACTTAACAAGATTCATGACTAATTTTTATTAAGCCTATCTTTTAAAACCCAAGTCATGAATCCTATTTTCACTAAACCTATGTATCTCACAGGTATTTTTATGCTGACGTACCTATTTTCACATGTGTTTTCAGGAGCTGTCGCTTAGGATGATGATCGTGACATTAGGGCGGACCTGTGGCTTAGAGACATAAAACGAAGATAGACTTAGTTTAATTATGTTATGTACTCTTGGTTTCATGTTTAAAGACAATGTAACTGGCTTGTTTGATAAATAAAATATAACTTTGTATGCCATGGTTGTGAAACAATAATTCTGTTACAACACTCCCCGACATTTCCGCCACGTGTTTCTCGTTCTACGTGGTCGGGGTGTGACAAAAAAGTTGGTATCAGAGCCAATGGTTATAGGGAATTAGGTTATTAGTAATGCTTTGACCTAGACTATAACCTTTCTAGGACCCCAACACAAGTTGTCTTGTGTTTAGATTTTAAAACACGCACTTCACCTATCCTTAGGTGATAACCACAACGGGAACATCAAGTTCGAATCCGCTTTGAAAACTAATCATCTGATCTAGGATGATTGATTACAAGGTTTTGAACCCTCTGTTATATGGTTTTGAACCCCTTTGAATTTTTCAAAATCCCGTCGAAGTTTTGGGTTCTAAATAATGTGAACACGTGCAAACTGGAAGGGTGAATGCCTGTACCCTGGGTTTTCTGTCTAAGGCTAGAGTGTTCGTACAAATCCACATAATCGGACCAGTCACTCTTACCTGGGAACTCTTGGGGTGAGTGTTCACTTATAGGCGAGCATGTCTTCGCGATACATTATTTTTGACCCATTTACTTTGATTAGTCACTGTGTGTCGTTTGCTTGCTTTGTGATGCAGACGAATGACCACCATCTTTGCTTTTGTCAATTTTTGTATCATCTCATTCTTTTCACCCAATCATCTCACTCGTTTCCTTTCATGTTTACTCTTTTAGAATGCCTCCTCGACGCGAGAATCAGATAGCAAATGCCGAACTGGCAGAAATCATTGCGCAGCAAATGGCTGCTGCGTTCCCAAACCTTATTGCTCAATGGAACCAAGCCAACGACAACCACAATGCTCCATGCAATTTCAAGAATTTTAACTCGGCTAAACCACTCAAGTTTAGTGGTTCTGAGGGAGCAACTGGGCTTCTTCAATGGTTCGAGAGCATTGAGAACACTTTCCGTCACGTTCAGTGTCCTGATAATCGCAAGGTCGAGTTTTCTTCGAGTGTGTTTCAGAAGAGGGCTCTTACGTGGTGGAACGGGGTTATGAGAGACCGGGGTGCAGAAGTTGCTCTAGCACAGACTTGGGCAGAACTTAGGGCCCTTATGATGAGGGAGTTTTGTCCTCGTCATGAACTGCAAGCATTGGAAAGAGAGTTTGATGATTTGAAACAAGATAGTGGCGAGCACCGGGCGTATACTGATAGATATGAAGAACTAAGTTTGCTATGCCCAACAATGGTCACCCCACTCGACAAGGCTATCGAAAGGTACATCGATGGTCTACCTGACTCAGTACAAGACATCATTACTGGTAGTAACCCTACCACACTCCGTCAGGCGATCGAGTTAGCAGCGACATTGACTGAGTCTCAGGTTCGAAAGGGAAAGCTGCACAAAAAGGGTGATAAGGGTAAGAAGCAGGCGTCTGACAAAGAAGATAGCAAGAAAGGTCAAAACAAGAAGGGTAAGGAATCTGGTTCTTCGAAAGGGTCAAGGAAGCGTAAGGCTTCCCAAAATTTTGTTGTCACTGCCCAAGTTAACCAGGCAGCTCCCAACCAACCCACACAGCCTCCAGCGAAGAAGCGTTATGTAGGGAATGCACCTTTGTGCAATAGATGCAATAGTCACCATCAGCCGCAACTTCTGTGCCGTTTCTGTATTAACTGTGGGAAGTCAGGTCATCTTGCTGATGTTTGTCGTTTTGCTCAGAATCAGGCAGTTCAGAACCCGGCTCAACGAGTTGCTCAGCCTCCTGCTCAGCAACAGGGTCAAGCTGCACGACCACACTACCCGCCAGGTTCTTGTTACAACTGTGGGGATCTGACCCACTACCGTAATCAGTGTCCAAGATTAGTGAATGCTAATCCAAATCAGAATCAGGCTCAGGCTCGAGGGCGAGTCTTCAACATGAATGCACAAGAGGCACAAGCAGACAATGAAGTGGTGAACGGTACGTTCTTTATTAATAATCAGCCTGCATCTGTTCTTTTTGATTCGGGTGCCGATAAGAGTTTTGTGTCATTATCTTTTGAGCCATTGCTTCCCATGTCTAGAACGAAACTAGGAAAGCCTTTGACAGTAGAAGTTGCTAGTGGTGAACCCATTGTTCTTGATTCTGTTCTTCGCAACTGCCAGTTGAACCTTAACAACCATCTTTTTCCTATTGACCTCACGCCTATGCAACTTGGAAGCTTCGACGTTATTGTGGGTATGGATTGGTTAGCCAAGCATCGCGCAGAGGTAGTTTGTTTTGAGAAGATTGTTCGTGTGCCGCTTTCGACAGGCGAGATCCTACAGGTTCGTGGTGAGAAACCTGCTGGTGGTCTCAAACTCATGTCTTGTTTTAAAGCTCGGAAGTATCTGCGAAAGAACTATGTGGCCTTTTTGGCACATGTTGTAGCAGATAAGGGCAAAGGTAAGTCTATTCAAGATATCCCTGTTGTTCGGGATTATCCTGATGTGTTTCCTGAAGAGTTGCCGGGTCTACCCCCAGCACGCCAAGTCGAGTTCCGTATTGATCTCGTACCTGGTGCAAATCCCATTGCCAGATCTCCATATCGTCTTGCACCGTCTGAGATGCAAGAGTTGGCTAAGCAGCTTCAGGAACTCTCTGACAAAGGTTTTATCCGTCCTAGCTTTTCACCTTGGGGTGCTCCCGTTCTTTTTGTCAAGAAGAAGGATGGATCTTTTAGGATGTGTATCGATTATCGTGAGCTTAACAAGCTTACCATCAAGAATCGATATCCCCTACCTCGCATCGATGATCTTTTTGATCAGTTACAAGGTGCTTCTTATTTTTCGAAGATTGATCTGCATTCCGGGTATCATCAACTTCGTGTGCATTAAGAAGACATTCCCAAGACAGCGTTCCGCACTCGTTATGGGCATTATGAGTTCACAGTCATGCCATTCGGTTTGACTAATGCTCCTGCTGTTTTTATGGACTTAATGAATAGGGTCTGCAAGCCTTATTTGGATAAGTTCATCATCGTTTTTATTGATGACATCTTGATTTATTCTAAGACGCGAGCTGATCATGAGCAACATCTTCGTCTTACTTGGAACTCCTAAAGAAAGAGCAACTTTTCGCCAAATTCTCCAAGTGTGAATTCTGGCTTAAAGAAGTTCAATTTTTAGGACATATTGTCAACGAACAAGGTATTCATGTAGACCCCTCCAAGATTAGTGCGATCAAGGATTGGGATACGCCTACTACTCCTACTGAAGTTCGTTCTTTTCTTGGACTTGCGGGTTATCATTGCCGCTTCATTGAAAACTTCTCAAAGATTGCAGTTCCTCTAACTGCTCTAACTCAGAAGAACAAGCCCTTTGATTGGGGGATTCAAACAAGAGGAAGCTTTTCAAAACTTGAAGCAGAAGCTTTGCGACGCGCCTGTTCTGACTTTGCCTGAGGGCAATGATGATTTCGTCGTTTATTGCGATGCATCTAAATTGGGTCTTGGCTGCGTTCTGATGCAAAGAAACAAAGTCATAGCATATGCATCGAGGCAGTTGAAGATACATGAGAAGAACTACACCACTCATGATCTTGAGTTGGGTGCAGTTGTCTTCGCTCTTAGGATCTAGAGACACTATTTGTACGGTACAAAATGTGTGGTTTTCACGGACCACAAAAGTCTTCAGCATATCTTCAATCAGAAAGAACTCAACATGAGGCAACGACGTTGGGTTGAGCTTCTAAACGACTATGACTACGAAATTCGCTACCATCCTGGTAAGGCGAATGTCGTAGCCGATGCATTGAGTCGTAAGGAACGTACTAAGCTTCATTATGTTCGTGTTCAATCTGATATTCAAGCTCGATCCGATATCCAAGCACATATTTCTCAGGCTCAACAATCTTGTGTTTCACAAGGTTTGATGGATAAGGAATTTCCTATCACATAACACCAGATCTGGAACTGAAGGGCAATGGATCGTATTACTTCATGGACCGTTTGTGGGTCCCAAGCCAAGATAACCTTCGCACCTTGCTTATGGATGAAGCCCATAAGTCTCGTTATTCTATTCATCCTGGCTCAGATAAGATGTATAAGGATCTTCGTATTCAGTATTGGTGGCCTGGTATGAAAGAAAGACATTGCCTTATATGTATCAAAATGTCTTACTTCTCTTAAGGTTAAGGCTTAACATCAACGTCCTTCTGGTTTATTGGTGCAACCAGAGATCCCAGTTTGGAAATGGGAAAACATTACTATGGATCTTATTACCAAACTTCCGCGCACAAAGAAAGGTCATGATGCCATCTGGGTAGTTGTTGATCGTCTTACTAAGTCAGCGCATTTCTTGCCAATCCGTGAGGATTTTTCTGCTGACAAACTTGCTAAAATCTATGTGGATGAAATTGTAGCTCGACATGGTGTTCCTTTGAACATCATTTCTGACAGAGATGCTCGCTTCACCTCTCATTTTTGGAGAACCATGCAATCTGCTATGGGGACCCAACTTAATCTGAGCACAGCTTATCATCCGCAAACGGATGGTCAATCTGAAAGAACAATCCAGACTCTGGAGGATATGCTTAGAGCTTGTGTGATCGATTTTGGTGGTAGTTGGGATTCACATCTTCCGTTGATTGAATTCTCCTACAACAACAGTTATCACTCCAGCATCAACATGGCTCCTTTCGAGGCTCTCTATGGTCGAAAATGTCGTTCACCCAGTCTGCTGGAATGAGATCGGCGAGGCTCAGCTTACTGGACCTGCCCTCATTTTAGAGACAACTGATAAGGTTAAGAAAGTTCGTGATAACCTTCAGACAGCTAGAAGCCGTCAAAAGAGTTACGCGGACCAAGGACGCAAGCCCATGGAATTTCAAGTCGGTGATCGAGTATTACTTAAGGTCTCACCTTGGAAAGGTGTGATCAGATTTGGAAAGAAGGGAAAACTTGCACCTAGATACGTTAGACCATTCAAGATCGTCGAAAGAATCGGTAAGGTAGCCTACAGACTAGAGTTACCTCCAGAACTTGGAAATGTTCATCCAACCTTTCACGTGTCCAATCTCAAGAAGTGTCTTGCTGATGAGAACCTCCACATACCGCTTGACGAAATTCGTGTTGATAAAACACTGAAATTTGTTGTGAAGCCAGTGGAAATCATGGAACGTGAAGTCAAGTGGCTCAAGCGCAAGCGCATTCCATTGGTCAAAGTTCGCTGGGAATCTAAACGTGGACCTGAGTTTACTTGGGAACGCGAAGATCAAATGAAGGCGAAGTATCCACATCTATTCCCCCGAGTTTCCTCTAAATAAATTTCGGGACGAAATTTCCACAAGTAGGGGAGACTGTAACATCTGTGCTTGTAATCATTGTGAGCAGTTCAATTATCAACAAAACAATGCTATTTGATCCCAATGTTTGTTTGTTTATGTTTGACATTTTTCATGTTTTGACTTTAGTTCAATTTCAAACTTTACATCGCTTTCTAGAGAGTTATACGCAAACTGGTGCGTAAACGTAATCAGTTTACGCGACAAATACTCCGGAACATCAACATATACTTAACATACCTTAAATAACCTTTACATAACTTAGAAATAAGTTTTGAAGGCTTTGGTATGGCAAAAACAAGTTAATTCGCCTACAGGGACTAAATTTGACAAACTGCGAAAGTATGCCAATTTGAACTGTAACAGACATTCCGGAGCATGACCATAAGTTAAACATACCATAAATATCCTTTACATAGCTTATAAATAGGCTTTGAGGGGTTCGGTGTGCTAAAATAAACTTTGGGTCATTCAGGGACTAAAAGCGTCAAAAGTGCACAAGTTTGCACTTTCGCGCGTAACTTACGTTCTGAATACATCCGGACATCCAAAAATTTATGTAAGCATTAAAATATTTTATTTTAGTGTTTGGCATGAGAAAAATCCATTCGTCACGCAATTTGGATCGTTTTTCGCGCTTATGCGCATTCCGTCGTAATTAAGCGAACAACGCAACCGTACGACCAAACGAACCGACATCCGAGATATTTTTGAGCACATTTTAAGTTCCCTATACTTTAACTACATTTTAGAGCTTTGAAATGGGGTTAACGGGCCTTAAACGTGTCGGAAATGGCTTTATTGCATAACAGGGACCAAAATTGTCATTTTGCCAAAAGTTGATGGCTTACGGACCGTAAGACATCACCCTTACGGTCCGTAAGCAGTCCCCAGATCAGCAGAATGCAAAAACATTGAATCTGGCCTATTCCACCTTTGCACTTGCCTCTTCCTGATGTTGAGGGGCCAATTTGAGTTACCATAAGTGTTGCAACAAGTGTAGGGACAAGATCAAAGCACGTTATTCGATAAACGATCTTAACAGTTCCAACAATCCTATAAATACCCCATGATCTCAACCCCAAAAACCCACACCTTTGAAATCTGAATTTTTCTCTCTAAGTTGTTGTGTTTAAC
This sequence comes from Helianthus tuberosus, assembly GCA_030545235.1. Classification (NCBI taxonomy): domain Eukaryota; kingdom Viridiplantae; phylum Streptophyta; class Magnoliopsida; order Asterales; family Asteraceae; genus Helianthus; species Helianthus tuberosus. The sequence goes on along the minus strand of JARYGA010017256.1, from coordinate 14,273 downwards.
ACTTCATACCTGAGAGTATTCGGATTCAAAACTTCCGTTCTTGGACCCTTTGTAAGTGTTCCTTCGTTCTTTTATTCTTTTAGCGTTAAAGTCAAACTTTGTTTGACTTTCTACATTGACCAGTTTATGGTCAATGCGAAGTTCGTTTGAACTTCATAACGTGAGCGTAATCACGATGGTTATAGTCCCTAGTGACTATACCTACTGATTACCACGTTATCTAGGCTCAGTGACGAGTCGTAGTTTCGGCCAAAATGCGTGTTATTGCGTATTTTGTAACCAAACTACTCTTGGGTATCAAAACCGTTTGTTTTAATACCAAACCTGTTTTCTAAACTTAGTTAAGCATGTTTTAACATGCTTAGCTCGTCACTTTTAGTTTAGTGCTTATATAGGGTCGTAAGGTAAGCGATCTAAACAATCGCTTATACTTTCGAACCCGACCCGTTTGGTCGATCATTAGGATCCGACCAAACACATTAGGTGACCATAGTTGTATAGGGAATAACCTTCCGAGGTTATACCTTATGGTCACATCGTTTGAGTAGTTGTATGATAGGTAGTATATATGCCTTAGGCAAATTACCAAAATGCCCTTTTTACGCCAAAATTCATTTTAAGCATATGTAACATAACTTTTGGTATCTAAACGGATTTGGTAACAATATTAGACATGTTAAGGCATATTTTACTTATCATAGGGCTAGTTAGGCATTCCGAACGCGTTTTACGCGAACGACGCGTTAAAGTAGCATAAGCTACCTAAACGGGTCGTAATGGGTCGTAAGCACTTAGGTTAGGTTTCATTTAGTATGTAGGCTTTGTTAAACCACATTACATGAGTCTCCATACTCATTTGGTTTACGAGCCCTCATTCTATCCAATCCTCCGATTTAGGTCCGGTGTATTAACATAGTTACCTATATTAGGTGCCGTTTGATATCCGTGATCTCTAGCATTGTTTGGTTGTTACTCAAGGACTACTAGGCAATCTCAAGTGAGTACATAGACCCCTCTTTTACTGTTTTCAAACTGTTTTGGGGTGGAACACATGTGCCTACTTGTTACTTTCATGCTTTCCATGATTTCACATCATATACTTGCTATGTTCATTAGTACATTTATAGTACATGATTTACATTACATTGTCTTGCTATGTATGTCCATTGTGTGCATACTTAGTACAACGTTTTACATTACATTTCATGCTAGGTATGTCCATTGTGTGCATACTTAGTGCATTGTTTTACATTACATTTCATGTTATGTATGTCCATTGTGAGCATACTTAGTACATTTGTTATTCATCACATGCTTACATTTTGGTATGACATTTGGTTTGTTCAAATGGGACAATATACATTCATTAACATTGATCACGCCATTCGTTAGTAGGTAGTGGTACCATAGGAATTGACAACTCCCGTTCCTAACATCCTAGGTATGTTTGGATGGAAGGAATGACCGAATTCGATAAACATAACACATATAAACCTTTAATTTGTTTAAAGGTCTATCACCACAGTCACAAGGCTTGAATGTATGCATTATAACAATACCGCATAAATGTTTGTATTCAGTATATAATGCATTTCCACAAAACATAACGTTGATTTAAACCACGTTTTACTTCAATACATTGCTTTGTGCATTTTTACCTATGGTTAGTTGATACATATTTCACTTGCCATACTTGACATTTTGGTTACACATTACATAATTGACATTTGACATAGACATTTTGGCATTGATATACACATTTAGTGATTTACATTAGACATAGACATTTTGATATGGTTTACACAATAACACTTGACAATTGATTTATACATGAACAATTTACAATGATGGTTGGTTTGGGTAAGAGATTTAAGTAACGAGGCGTGTGTAATATGATACAAGCATGGTGGATACGCTGCTGGTACTTCATATATATAAGTGCTTGTATGATATTACATGTCGTAGCGTTACTTAAATCATTTCAATATTTGGCATATTACATTTTACATAAACAACTTATTTTTCATAAGACATTGTCTTACAAAACAGTTTATTTTATCCAACTCATTTTACTCGGTTATTTTATTAACCATACACCATTCTTTTATATAGTCTGATTTCTTATCGAGTTTTCATACGATTTATAAAAGAAAACACTTAACAAGATTCATGACTAATTTTTATTAAGCCTATCTTTTAAAACCCAAGTCATGAATCCTATTTTCACTAAACCTATGTATCTCACAGGCATTTTTATGCTGACGTACCTATTTTCACATGTGTTTTCAGGAGCTGTCGCTTAGGATGATGATCGTGACATTAGGGCGGACCTGTGCCTTAGAGACATAAAACGAAGATAGACTTAGTTTAATTATGTTATGTACTCTTGGTTTCATGTTTAAAGACAATGTAACTCGCTTGTTTGATAAATAAAATATAACTTTATATGCCATGGTTGTGAAACAATAATTCTGTTACAACACTCCCCGACATTTCCGCCACGTGTTTCTCGTTCTACGTGGTCGGGGTGTGACAGAATGTCTGCCTGTAATCTCCATGAACCTTTGTGCTCGTCTAACTGCACTAGCCATACAGCACCTGATATCTATCAACTCCATTTCTTCTGGGTCTATCTGATCATAGTCCTCCTTGGTGAGGTTAGTGTTTCCAATCTTGCCCGCAACAAGGCTTTCGTATGATTCTAGAACAGATGCTAAGAATACCATTTGCTGCTTTGCGGATTCTTTACTGAAATTTTGAGCATTCTTGAGATCCACAGCAATGTTACTTTGAAACAAATTCTTCGGAACTGATTGACTTGAAGTAGTTGACGATGAACCTCCATGATAACCACTGCTTGAACTTTCTTGATTTTACGTCTTAGAACTTTCGGCTGAGAAAGCTGTCTTAGGAGACACAGTCTTCGGGATCATACTACCTCGATAATACAGCTTAACATTCTGCTGATATGAGGAATTATTGACTTTGTTTGATTTCTTGATTTCCAATTCATGACTCTCCAATCTTTCGATTAACAGATCAACCGTCAGATCCTCTGACTTTACTGTGTTCTTCAGCATCAAAGCAAAATACTGCCAGTCTTTCTCATCAGGCAGTGAGTCAAACAGTTTATCAACCAATTCTTCTTAAGTGTATATGATTCCATGTCTTGCCAGCTCCATCTTCAAATGCCCGAATCTTTCAATCATTTTAGATACAGATTCATTTTTCAAACATCCAAACAAATCAAATTCTTTTCTTAACAACTTCTTTTTGTTTTTAACTATCTCGGCACTACCCACACATTTCACTTTCAGTTTCTCCCATAGATCTTTCGAATTTATGTACTCAATCAACGATATTATGTCGTCTCTCACAGACTGATGAAGCAATGCAATGCACTTTTGCTCAGCAACAAATCTTTCTACATCAGTATCTGCTATATTTTCATAATCTGATCTTCCCATATTGAAACCATTCTTCATGCTCTTCCAACTGGGATACGCAAACGCTTTTAGCCATTCTTCAAACCTTTTAGCCCATCTATTGTATTCTTCAATCGCCATCAGTTTGGGAGGTTTGTTGTATGTGCCATATGCACTCTCCACACTCAAAGCATTAGACAGGGTTTTCTTTGCACTCGGATTAGAAGCATTTTCATTTGTGTTGTTTTATGTATCATCTCCGGTGTTTCCCGTGAAAGCAAACATGTCACTGAACGGATTCATAAACTCATCCATCTTCACGTATCTGAAACAATCAACAAACACTTAGAAAAAAATTTTATTTTAACAAAAACAGTTTCAAACGAAATCAGTTCAAACGAAATTAGATTTCAAGCGAAATAAGCTTTCACACGAAATACGAACTCAAACGAAAACAGAATTTTCAAACGAAATTTTGATTTCGTTCCAACAGACCAAACGAAATATGATTTCGTGCGAAATTAGCTTGGATACAAACAAAATTAGTCTCTTTGGAACGAAATAGTGATTTTGTATGAAATATCTCAAACGAAATCTAATTTTGTGCGAAATCAAACAGCAATTTCAAACGAAATTAATTACAAAATGTAATTTCGTGCGAAATTAAGAGGCTATTCCATGCGAAATAATGATGACATCGTCATTTCGGCCACCATTTTGTCAAATTGATCCAGATTTTGTTCGAATTTTGGTCCAATTCTTTCAAGGATTCATTAAAACGGTGTTTTACGTGATATATGTGAAATTCAATCCATTTTGTCCGTTAAATCTCGTTTAATTTTGAAAAGAATGAGTAGAAGAGATGAAAACAAGCTGAATTGGTATGAACTCTTCTTCCTGAGCTCTGATACCACTTGTTGGATCGTCGTGTGACCCTAACGAGTCAATCAGAAGATTTTATGATCCATATCAAAGGCGGAAACAATGATATAGACGTGAAACAGCTTAAATCCTCTTAATTATCCTTTTATTAATGATTTCAAAGCAATCCTGATCGTTTGACAAACTGGCAGCACCTCGGCTCTGAAATCAAGACCGTTAAAAATGAATCAACCAGCTCAGTATTTATAGGGGATGTAATTTCGTACGAAATAGCTTAGTGTTATTTCGTGCGAAATTACACAATCATACACAAACCCTAATTTTGATCCTGCTGAGCACTGGTCTATCCTATCTAGATACAAGACTCTATAAAGACGAAGTTAACAGACATTTATACCCCAACACAACAACGCGTTTCTATCAAAACCGAAAAAATCTTTTGTGAAACAACAATCAAACAACCCAGGGAAGAAAGAATGGGTGGGTAACAATGGTAACAAAAGACATGGTAACAATTTCAAAAAGAAAGGTGTCGGTTTTGAGAAGAAAATGGATAAGAAAGAGGTTAAGCCAAAAGAAAATTTGAGTGATGTGTTTGTGGCGGGTAAGAATACAGTAGATGAAAAAGATTATAACTTTAGTCAGAAAGCAATTGACGATTTCAATGCAGCCAAAAAGTTGAAAGATGAGACCAACAGATCTACTTTTGTTGAGTACGACAAAAGAGTCTGTTATCGTTGCAATGAAATTGATCACATGACCAAACAGTGTGTTAAAAGGATTGAAAAACAAGTTTTCCAGAAACCCAAACCTAAAACTTCAAAAAATGTTAAGGGAAAAACACCGATGGTTTCCCCCGTGCGTATTCTGAAACGCGGTGAATCTTTGAAGTCCGAGGACAAGCCAAAATCAACCTTTGAGATTGGTGAATCTTCAAAATCTCCAAAGACTTCAAAGATTTATCCTAAAACAAAGATTTTTCAAAATCAATCATGGGTGGAGAAACCTAAACAATCGTCTGAAGAAAAGAAAATGGAAAAAGTTTTAAAATCTGAGCCGATAGTCATTGTAACTAACAATGAAAATCTTGAGTTTGAATTGGACAAATTGATTGGAGAATTTCCACCAATTAAGGAGGGAGATCTAAAATCGAAGTCAAAATCTGTTGTTCCAAACGTTGTCTTCAAGATGCCAAAAATTGACGTGGCTCATGATATTATGTTTGGTACCGTTCCAAATACTGAAAAATCTTGGGCATCATTGTTTAAGTGAATGTCTTTAATGTGTGCAGGGACTTCCGAGGTCGATCATCTCCAAGTGGATCATGGATAGCGGCGCCTCGAGGCACATGACTGGGATGTTAGCACTACTCTATGATGTCAAATCAATTAATGGAGGATATGTTGGCTTTGCTGGAACACAGGGAGGAAGAATCGTTGGTGAAGGAATTCTTACCAATGGAGTTGTAACTTTTGATAAAGTGAACTACATCGTTGAACTAGAAAACAATCTGTTGAGCATATCGCAGATTTGTGACAAGTCGTTCACAGTTCATTTTACAAAAAATGAGTGTTTGATCATTAAACCAGGTTTTAAAATTCCAGAAGATATGGTGTTGATGCGCACTCCTCATGAAAACGATTTGTACGTCCTAGACATGAGCGTCACAACATCAGACAAAAAGGCACAATGTTTTGTAACTAAAACAAAAGCAACTGAAAAAGAATCAAGAATGTGGCATCGTAAGATGGGTAACATTCATGTGAGAAAAATGAATTTCTTCGTTCACAATGATCTTGTTGAAGGTGTTAATCTGAAAAATTTTCATCTGAATGATGATTGTGTAGAATGCAAAAAGGGGAAGCAATCGAAGAAGTCACTCCCAAAGAAGCTCTTGAACTCCATCAGACTACCGCTCGAAAGATTCCATATGGATCTTTTCGGACCGGTAAACGTGAAGAGCGTAAGTGGAGATCTGTATTGTCTAGTGGTCACTGACGACTTTACAAGATTTTCATGGGTGATGTGTCTTGAAAGAAAGGATGAAACGTTTGATTCGTTGATGATTTTATTCAAAAAGATGGAGACGCTGTACAAACTGCCGATCAGACGAATTCGAAGCGACAACAGAACGGAGTTCAAAAACAACCGTATGCTCGAATTTTGCAATGACAAAGGCATTCTTCATGAATTCAGCGCACCGTATACTCCACAACAAAACGGTGTCGCAGAACGAAAGAATCGCACACTGATCGAAACAGCTCAAACTATGCTAGCCGATTCCAAATTACCGATATTCTTTTGGAGTGAAGCGGTTGCTGCAGCATGTTACACGCTAAATCGTGTTCTTACAGTAAAGAAGTACAAGAAAACCTGTTTCAAATTACTTCATCGCTATAAACCAAATCTGAAATTTTTAGAACCTTTTGGATCACCATGCACATTTATTGATCCAGATGGTAAATTTGGTGCAAAAGTTAACGAAGGTTTTTTTGTAGGTTATGCAAGTCCGCTGAAAAGAGTATTTGTTCCGTGTTTGGGAAAGATTATACAAGTTCAGCATGTCGACTGTCAGAAGTTTACTGCTCCGAAACAACTTCCCGGAAACAGATTGCTTTTTGATTACGAAAAACTCTGGGAGTCATTCCAATTGCCGACTGAGCCAAGTAAGGAGGAACTAGCATTATTATACCAACATCAGCAATCTATGTCACAAGAACAAGTGCCAAGACCTCTGGTAGTTTCTCAGCCCACCGTGAGTGCAAATGATCACGAGGCCGGTCCAAGTGGAACTGGACACGAACCCCCAGAAGAACCAGCTCCAATATTTGACCATTCTGACGACTCGGAATCGGAACCCGATCCGATTTTTGACGAGGAACCAAATATTGTAACTACAGAAGCTGTTGATCACACGGGTGATCAGGATATTACAAATTTGCAATCGGAAGTGAGAGTACCTGATACAGTCATGCCGAGAACTTTGTCGTATCATCCTTCAGAACAAATCATTGGAGAACTTCACAGTGGCGTGAAAACGCGTGATCAAATCAACAAAGCGCTTACATGTTTTTATTCTTCTGTAGCTCCTTTACAGGAAGAATTCTCATTGAAATGCTTTATTTCACAGGTAGAGCCAAAGACATATAAAGAAGCATTAACTGAGGAAAGTTGGGTAAATGCAATGCAGGAAGAGCTGCAATAGTTTGAGAAGCTTGGAGTATGGAGTTTGGTTGATCTACCGGAAAATCAAAAGCTGATCAAGACCAAATGGGTCTTCAAGTGTAAGCGGGATGATAGAGGGGTAATTGTACGAAACAAAGCACATTTGGTAGTCCAAGGTTTTAGTCAGCAAGAAGGGATCGACTTTACCGAAGTGTATGCTCCCATTGCTAGACTCGAGGCGATTAGAATCTTCCTGGCATTCGCATCCTGGAAAGGATTCAAGGTCTACCAATTAGATGTCAAATCTGCATTCCTTTACGGAAAAATCAAAGAAGAAGTGTACGTCGGACAACCACCGGGTTTCACCGATCCAGTGCACAAAGACAAGGTCTATCTACTCGACAAAGCGCATTACGGATTACACCAGGATCCGAGAGCCTGGTACGAGACGCTTTCCTAATATCTGCTGGCCAACGGGTTCACCAGAGGGACGGTCGATAGTACTTTGTTTACAAAAGAGGTTGCAGGGCATCTACTCATCGTGCAGATTTACGTTGACGACATAATCTTTGGGTCGACGAACGACGAATTGTGCAAAGAGTTTGAGAAGGTTATGAAGAAAAAGTTTGAAATGAGTTCTATGGGGGAGATGAAGTTCTTCCTAGGGATACAGGTTGAGCAAATGCCCGAAGGAATCATCATACACCAGACGAAATACATGAATGATGTGCTGGAAAAATTCAACATGTCCGAATCAACCCCAACATCAACCCCCTGGCTCAAAATCATGGTATTTGTCCGGATGAAAGCGGAGAAAAAGTGGATGAGACGCATTATCGGTCGATCATTGGATCATTAATGTATCTGACTGCGTCACGACCGGACATCATGTATCCAACTTGCCTCTGCGCCCGATATCAGTCAAGTCTGAGACAGTCACACATGATGATTGTGAAGAGAATTTTACGGTATCTTAAAGGTTGCCCAAGCACCGGCTTGTGGTATCCTAAATCTGGTGACTTTTCTCTTACTGGTTATGCTGATTCTGACTTTGGGATCTGTAAGCTTAATGCAAAGTCTACAACTGTTGGGTGCCAGTTCTTCGGAACTCGGCTAGTTACTTGGCAGTGCAAGAAACAAACCACAGTCGCTCTCTCGACGTGTGAGGCTGAATACGTTTCGGCCTCCAGTTGTTGCTCTCAGATCCTCTGGATCCAGCAGCAAATGAGGGACTATGGTTTGCAGTTCTTGGATACTCCAATCTTTGTGGACAATGAGGCAGCAATAAATATAACTAAAAATCCGGTTCATCACTCTAAAACGAAACATATTGAAATTCGACATCATTTTATTCACGATTGTTACGAGAAAAAATTGATTCGAATTGATCATATACACACCGATGATCAGAGAGCTGATTTTTACACAAAACCCTTTGATAAAACAAGATTTAACTATCTTTTGAAATTAAACGGGTTGAAGAATTTTTTTTCTGGGAGGGTGATAGAGTGTAAAGCCGAGGAGGACGGCGATCAGAAGTGATCTGCGTCTTGTTGTCATGTTTTTCTGCACAGTTTATTTTCTGGTTTTGATAAAAACAAAAACACAAAAATATGTTTTTGATTTTAGGGGGAGAAAGTTTTCAGAAAATACAAAAACATGATAAAATTTCAAAATCCAAAAACATTGAAAAAGCTAAAAAGAGTTTGTGTAAAAAGGGGAAATGATAGTACATCAGCTAGACAGTCACTGTACGCTAAAGAAATGTATATTTTAAAAAGTGTTAAGCAGTCTCGCTGATGATGTGCCGATAGGTTTTTACACATTTAGTAAGTTTGTTCGGGATATAAACCTAAATCATTTCTTGCTTATTACGTGGGGAACATCTCTCGGATATATAGGTAACCCCTAAAATTCTGTTTGAAAGACTCTATTTCTGACATACTAGGTCTTTATACGTCTTGATATCTGGGGTATTATACCAGGACTTCTGATTTTGCGGGAGCAATAGCCTAGTCCTCGTATAATACTTTGCATTGCTTTATTCTTAAAGCTCACCCTCAGCATAAAAAATGATGAAACATTGAAAAATGATAATCATGTGCTATTGTAAAGAAGATCCCCAAAGGGGACCCACCTAAAATTCGAGCCATCATCTCTCTGATTTTGCGAAAGCAATAGCCTGAGCTCTCATGGCCTCGCACTTAACCCAATTACAGATATCATTAGTGTGCACTCACCTGTAAGACTGAATATAGTGGTCTGGATACGGGAGTATATTCTGAGGTGGTACACGCGTATAAGTTAAGCCTTAAAACAACTAATTCGTATCCTGAACAGATTGAAATTTGTGTGAGAATTTAAATTGGATCAGTATATCGGCAATCACTGTGAATTGTTTAATGCTGAGTATGAAATCAAAGCTTAACGGTACTTGTAGCTTGTCAGCAGCTGATATGATCCCCTAACACTCTCACCAAAGATATGTTTATACAGTTTCCAGTTTCTTAAATTCCAAAACATTTCCTGTTTGTTTAGCTAAATGTTGAAAAATCCAAAAAGATTTGATACTTCATCTTATTTTCGACAACAGACATTGGGGATCTGATGATCAAAGTCTCACAGTGCTAAACATGTTGGATCATGGGTTGGATAAGAAAAAGTTTGTGAAAAGTGTTGGTAATTGCTCAAAATGTTTAAAAGTTCATTAACTTGAACTTATCATGTTTCAAAATTTCAACGAGATCAGTATTTGGTCAGCCAAGGTCATTAACTTGGACTTGGTAGGCTAAACAGTTGACCAGGGTCATTAACTTGGACTTGGTTAACTGAGTGTGTTGATAAAAAGTTTTATTCAAAAATAAAAAACAGTTTGTGTAGTCTCCAAGGTCATTAAGTTGGACTTGGATGATTGACTGTGAGGGTGTTGGATGTTCAAATTGGTAAAATATGTTTGTAAAAAGCTAGATTTTGTTGTTTGGATTCTTAATATCGTCAAATTTTTATAGTATTTTGATAGGGAAAAGTGTATCATGTAATCCTGGACATTCAAAAGTTGTTACTTGTAAACGTTTGAGTATTGCAGATATTGTACCAGACTACGATCCCGATAGCTGAGTCTAAGGGGGAGTCTGCAGACGAGCTCGATGCAAGGGGGAGCTTTTAACCGGAAAGCCAGGTGTCGATCCCAAAAGCACAGAAGCTTAATGAAAGGGGGAGCCTGAAGAAAAGAGTTTCTGAAAGCTGAAGCATCATGAAGAAAAGTTTAAGTCTCTGTGAAGAAAGTTTTTGAAGACAGGCTGACTGAAAACTGCGGCAATATCCAAGGGGGAGTTTGTTGGTGCACAATGTCTATCACCTACGTCATCAGTCTAGGTCGTGTCAGTAGCTTGTAATAGGTCAAAATGTTAATTTTATGTATTTTGTAGTCCAGTTCGCATGAAAGGAGGTTTTGGAAGCCAGTTCGCATGAACTGGACATTGCCAGTACATACGAAGTGGATGTGTCACTTCATGCGAAGTGGAAACCCTATATATAGGGGTGTTGTGTTTTCCATTTGTAACGTTCTGGTGAAATCTCTCACGAAGTGCTGTTAAATTCTCTGCATGTATTAACGTCTAATATCAATGGAAAACATGTTTTAAGTGTATTTCTCTGCTTCTACTCACATTCTAACACCGATTCAAGGTTACTAGATTGTTTCCGCCTCTCTAGTGACTTGATTTAACTGTGACCGACTCGTATTTGATCGAATCTCGATCCTACATAAGCTGGATAGCTTCCACCTTTTCTGGATTGACTTTGAAACCATCCTTGGTTACGATAAATCCTAAGAATTTGCCTTCTTCCATTCCAAACGAACACTTCACAAGATTCAATTTTAGGTTGACTCTGCGCAGAAAGTAGAAAGTGCGCTGGATGTTTGCGAGCATTGATTCTTCCTCGCGACTCATAATGACATGGTCGTCCATATAGACTTCTACTATTACAGTGATATCTTCCCCGAAGACTCTATCCATTAGGCGTTGGTAAGTAGCTCCCACGTTGCGGAGACCGAAAGGCATTTTTGTATAACAAAATATGCCTTTGTCCGTGCGGAAAGCTGTCTTGTCTTCGTCTTCTTCTTTCATTTGTACTTGGTGATATCCTTTGTAACAATCTAGGAAGCATTTCCAGTGGAAGGATGCTATGGAATCCACCTTCTTGTCTATCTCTGGGAGAGCGTAATAGTCTTTTGGGCAGGCTTTGTTGAGGTCTTTGAAGTCGACACACATGCGCCACCCGCCGTTGTGCTTTTGTACCATTACTGGGTTAGCTACCATGGTTTGATATCGAACTTCGCGCAGAATCCCAGCCTGAAGTAATTCAACTACTTGCTCATTCATTGCGCGAGCCTTTTCCGGACCAAGGCTCGCATATTTTCAGATAGAAGATATTTTTCGGACCAAGGCTCGCATATATTCAAGCAATGTTCCGTTATTTCTCTTGGTACGCCGGTCATGTCTGCCGGGGACCATGCGAAAATATCCATATTTTAATATAGAAGATCTTTCAATTTGGTGCGTATTGTTGGTGAGATGGCGTGCCCTAGCAGTATGGTTCTCTTAGGGTATTCATTGTTGAGTACCCATTTCTCTGGTTCATCAGATGGAGATGGCTTCGCAGCCTTTACTGGTTGTTCGTCATCAACTTACATGACTTCTTTGCTTGAATATAAAATTGCTACTCTGGTTTCTGTTGGAAAACCGCAAGCAGCGTGTGGTTGGAAAACCGTACTTTTCTTTGGGTCGTCGTGGCCATCTTCTACGTTTTATACCGTGCCTCTGAGTATTCTCAGATGTTTCTCATTACTGAGCTGGGTGTCCCACTGTTGTAATGGATGCGGGCCTAGCTCTGTATTATTGGATTTCCTCTGAGATTTGTGCTCTGCCTGAGACTCCTGGTACCCAGATCTGAGATGGAAAAATTCGCATCTGGTGCTGTACTGAGGATATTCCTCTGTGACTTTGGCCGGTAGAGTCGAGGGGTCGTGATAAGACCCTCTGAACGTGTTTATGATTTGCACCTGAGTAGCGGGTTTTTGTGCGAGAATTTCGTTCACGGTAGTTTGGAATTTGGTAAACCAATAAACCGGAGCTGCTTCCGGAATTAGATCTGGGCTATTCTGAGTTCCAGATTGCACTTCTGAGGTAACAAGACTATGTTCCTCATGAATCTCACTGTTGCTAAATGATTTTCCCATGATTCTATCGATCTGAAAAACAGGAGCTGGAGCGTCCCTGTTTTCAGATCGAGGAGTCAGTGGGTAACCTGTCGGAACTTCTGTCATGAAAACAGAAGAATGAGGAGATGGATCAAACGAGAAGATGAAAATAGAAATTGAAGAATCGGTGGGCGGCAATGAAGAAACAGTGATCAGAATCGACCGGAATCGATTAGATCAGGGGTTTAGTCTCCGCATAAAAAGGGTTAATCCTCTCGTTGATTTGGGGGTTTGGCTGAATTCCTTCTCTGGTGATCACTGCAAAACAGAAAGCCGTTAGACTCGCCACGGGGAGAATAGGGGTTCTCCCCATGACCGCCCTCCGGCGTGAGAATAAGTACAGCGATCTCGATGAAGAAGAAATAGTAAAAGTGAGAGTGAAGTGAAAGTAACTTGTGAGATCATACCTGTAGGGACTTACTTATTGCCTGTTTTGGCGGGAAATTGGTGTGAAGGATAAAGTAACGGAAAGTTCTTTCCCGTTTGGTGGTTATTTTTCCTTCCGTTAATCCTTGCACACGGATTGTGGGTTTTGATCAACGATTGGGGAGTTGCCACGTGGAAAGCCTGGGTAGATCCTTCTCCAAGTTAATGTCATCATCGTGATTTAGATGAGTGTCCTGGATTATGCCACATCACAGTTAGTTGTAACTGAATGGCCATGCATGATGAGCATTATAAGGTCTTCTAGAAGATCTACAGCTGTAAACCTTTTTGCTCTTACCACGTGTCTATTTTGTTGTAACAGAAAAAATTCATTTTGTTTAAGTCTTGATTTCAGGTGCACGGAGATGTGGGGGTTTCATTTTCAAGTCTAACTACTCCCTTGCGCGAGCCCGCGCAAGGGTGTTAGTTAAATGTTTGCTTCTCCTTTTCTCCGACGCATGGTTATTGAAGACTGTTTTCTTCCACATCTTTGTTTAGAACCGCTGCGCAGCCGCGCAGGGTTTTTTAAAGATGTTCTTGGAATAAGACTGGCATGGTCCTATGCTCCTGCGCAAGGTTTCCGGGACCATATTCCTTTATTATTGTTGTTTCTTTCCAAATCCTTTATAGGACCGCTGTGTGGCTGCGCAGAGTCTTAATCAGGATGTTTTTAGAATAGGGCTGTGGTATGGTCGTTTACGCCTGCGCAAGGTTTTTGGGACCATACCCCTTCAGTAGTGATCCATTGCAGCAGCTCTTCAGCATTATCTTTTGCAAAAGCCCTTGCTCGATCCTCTTTAGCTTTTCTTCGTCTCTCTGTGTCAGTTGGATCAGCAAATTCATGACCAAATTTCTTTTCTAACTTTTCACGGAGATCATATATCATGTTGAACATCAAACTGACGTCGCCTTGCAGCTGATCAATTTGCTGATTCTTTTGAACGATCGTATCTTCAAGCTGAATAATCTTCGCATCTTTGTGGATCGAATCTTGTTCAAGAACAACAATTCTCTTCTTCAATTCTCTAACACTAACAAACTCATCATCATCACTTGAATCATCAACAAACGGCATTTTCAACGCTTCTTCGTCCGTTTTCCACTAGAACTGC
>JARYGA010017255.1:0-25341 GCA_030545235.1 Helianthus tuberosus | reverse complement strand
AATTGAGCAAGGAATCGTGAAGCTTCCAGGATCAATCTTCTTTTGTGGGAGTTTGTTGAGTAGTAAGGCGGAGTATTCTTCGCCTAAGTTAACTAATTGCAATGATTAAATTTTCCTTTTATGAGTGTGGAAGTCCCTCATAAATTTTGAATATTTAGGCATTTGAGTTAGGACTTCGATAAATGGAATATTAACATGCAATTGTTTTAGTAAATTTTCGAACTTTGCGAATTGCTCATCGATCTTTTGACGAACTAACCGACCGGGGTATGGAACCGGGGGAGTTTTAGTGGGCTCTTGGATTGGTGGAGAAGCCTTCTCTGGTTGGGGCGTGGGTGGAGTTGTGGTATGGCTGGATTGGCTTCTTTCAGCTGGCGGTAATGGAGCCTCCTCGGGACCCACGGTTCGGTTTCTCAATGTGATGAGATGTACTTGCGCCTTTGGGTTGGTTTCGGTATTACTTGGTAACGCGCCTTGTGGTCTCTCGGAGAAATTTTGAGCTATTTGATTTAATTGTTTTTCAATGTTTTGAATGCTAGCTTGTTGATTTCTAAAATTCGATTCCAATTGCTGAAATCGATCCGAGTTTTTCTTTTCGGTGTCGGAGATGAGGCGAGATACATCATCTTAATGCCTTTATCGTCCTCCTTGTTGTTGAGAGAAATTTTGTGGTTGTTGAAAGTTTGTTTGTTGGTTTTGTTGGTTACTACTATTGCTGGGATCTCTCCAACCAAGGTTAGGGTGGTTACGCCATCCTTGGTTGTAGGTACCCGTTGGAGGACCCGACGGCCTAGGTCTATTATCAATGTAGTTTACCGTTTCTGTTTGATCATCTAATTCTTTCATACAACTCCAATTTTCATGTGCCCCACCACACCCCTCACAAGCCATAACCGAGACCGTTTTTGTCATTTCTAACTTTTTGATTTTTGAATAAAGGGTCTCGATTTGAGCTTGTAAAGAAGTGCTTTCATCAACCTTATGGGCGCCCGGGGCAATAGATTTATTGCCTCGGGGAGTGTGCCACTGAAAATTGGTTTGAGAAAATTCCTCAATTTGATTATATATTTAATTTGGGCGACGATTACCTAAAAGTCCCCCGGAGCTAGAGTCGAGTGTTTGTCTTGTGTGTGGTAACAACCCATTATAGAAAGTGGATACTTGTTGCCATACCGCAAGACCGTGATGAGGACACTTTCTTAATAGCTCCTTGAACATTTCCCAAGTTTCATACAAGGAATCCCCATCCTCTTGTGAGTATGTATTAATTTCGGTCATTAACTTAGCCGTCTTAGCAGGAGGGAAATACTTGTATAGAAACTTTTGGGCCAGTTCATCCCAGGTATTTACCGAGCCAACTGGGAGGGTATTAAGCCAAGCCTTAGCTCGGTCTTTTAGTGAAAATGGAAACATACGAAGGCGGATGGCGTCTTTTGATGCTCCATTGATCCGAAAGGTATCACATATTTCTAAGAAATTAGTAATATGTACATGAGGATCCTAGTCCGCAAGCCCATGGAAGGTTGCGGAGTTTTGAAGCATTTGTATCAAATGTGGCCGAAGTTCGAAGTTGTTGGCTTCGACGTTCGGTGCATTGATAGCGGCGCCGAGATTACCTACGGTGGGTCGTAGGTAATCCATGAGGGTACGTTGGTCCGCCATTGGAAGTGGGTCCCCCGAAACTTTCTCTTGGTTTTTAGCTTTAAGTCTTTTTCTGAAAAAGCGTTCGGGTTCTTTTAGAGGTTCTTTTATGTCTCTACTAGAACTGGAGCTCATACACTACGTAGAAAGTTCAGATGTGGCGCCTAGGTTCCAAGTCCTGCAATAAAAACAGAAAAGAACATTGGTCAGAAGGTTCACCACGACCCCGTGCTCAGGTGAACATGGCCCGTGGTTGGAGATACAGTGATTGTTTTCCGGATCCCTATTACTGGGGAGTTGGACACGACCCCGTGTTGCACCGACACGGCCCCGTGCTCAACTCTCTGTAACTCAGAAAATAAAAACTGCCAGTGACAATACTGGGCACGGCCCGTGTCCGACCAGGCACGGCCCGTGCAGAGCTCTGCAGAAACTGAAAAATTAAGAAAATTCTAAAAAAAACAGAAAAATTAGAAAAAACGACTAGGCCGCTGATTCCTAACTTTTACTAACACCAAACACACATATGGGCAAGTGCACCCATCGTGAGCGTAGTATAGTGTTGGTCAGATACCGAGGTCGTCCAAGGACACAAGAGCTTTTAATACCGGTTTATCCTCAACGTCTAATCAAACCAAAAGTTTAGAAAAAGGTTTTAAACTAGAAAAATAAAAACTAACTAAAATGCTGAAAAATAAAATAAAAGTAAAAACAGATAGACAAGATGAATCACTTGGCTCCGACTCGTGTTTAATGTAACCTTTGATTATTTCCGCACTTTTGCACTTTTTAAAAGATTATCTTAGTTATTGTAGTAGGGCCCTCTTTTGAAGGTGACGTTACCCTCAACCCAGTAGTTTGAGTCAGCAAGGATACAATCCTAAAGGGTCGGATTATTGAAAGATAATTAATTAAGTTATTAATGCATATTATGGTAGGCCCCTCTTTTGAAGGTGACGTTACCCTCGGCTAAGTAGTCTGAGTCAGCAGGGATACAGTCCTAAGTAGCCGGTTAAAGTATTAATAGTAGCTTACATATGAGGGAATCAAAGAGTTTAGACCCTCGCCATCCAATACCGGTAGGTATTGAAGGAGGTCCTACTAAATTTGACCCATGTCCTTGCAGGATCTATACACTAAACAAGGCAAGACTCTTACCAAACCGTTCCAATAACCCCCGACCAGGTAGCCAACATACCTCCATATAGACCGTGGATATATGAATGGTGAAAATCTTTTATTTTATATAGACAGTAAAATAATGCCAAGACACCACGGACAAACGATAAGGAAGAATCACCTTCAACATAAGAAACTAGTTATTAAAGTCATTAATACATAACCAAGTAAAAAGTGAGAAAAGATTAAAAATAAAAAATATTACACTAGACACTTGTCTTCACCAAGTGATGTAAGAGACTTAGGAAAACATGGCCTTTGATTGTCAAGAACTCTTACGATCAATCTTGGATCCCGAGACGACTCATACACTCTATGATGGACAATGGATGATGGTGGTAGATGATGGTGTTGTGATGGTGGTGGGTGAAGTGTGAGAGAGGTGGTGTGCCAAGGGATGGTTTGCAAATGAGCCAATCACCCCTATTTATAGCCTGAACAGCAGCTCGGGCACGGCCCCGTGTCCATTGGGCACGGCCCCGTGTCCATCCTCCTTCTCTTCCTTCATTAATTGCAGTTTGTCTGCATTAGTTGACCACGCCCCTGTGTCCAATTGGTACGCCCCCGTGTGCAGAAGCGTATTTGTACTATCAAGATTTCCCCAAATTCTGTGAATCTTAGAGTTGACAACGGCCCCGTGTCCGCTGGGCACGCCCCCATGGTGGGTGATAGAAGCTTCTACAACTTTGTCTTTTATGCTGACACTTGGGCACGCCCCCGTGCTCACTGAGCACGGGGCGTGTTCAGCCTTCTGTTCTCTTGTTTTGCTTTGCTTGGGAAGATGCTGTCGGGGAGGCTGGGCATGCCACATTTGTTCCTTTTCTTGTATTTATGTTAGATTTAGCTGCCTTTTTGCTTCTTTTGTTCATTTGAGCTCATTTAATCCTGAAAATACAAAAGGAAGACAAAAACACACTTTTTCCAACATTAGTACTAAAAAAGGGTTAGTTTTATGCCACAATTGATGTAATTTATATGTTGCATTTTGTGCACATAACTACATTATGATCCGAATCTCTGGTGCTATGCGTAACGAGTATAAATGAGCAGTAACAATGCACGAACGTGCTGGTTGTTACAGTCTCCCCTGCTTTAGGAAATTTCATCCCGAAATTAATCCACACGAAGGGTTGCGAGGATCGATGCGAGTGGGAGTAGCGATAAAAGCCCCAAAGTAAACGAGCGATCAATTGAAATCTGGGGAGTGAGAATGTTTCGATAACTGACGCTGGCGGCGAGTAAAGTGATTAGTATAACAAAAGATGGCAATACGCGAAAAGCGATCCACAAGTGTTTTGAATTCTCGAAAAGTTGATTAAAAAGGTTTGGAGAAAACTTGTTTACGAAAAATCTTCCCACAGTGCGGCGTTAAACTGTTTCGATGTTCACACCAGTGCTATGAGAGGAGTTTTATTAGGTCACTAAAAGATTTTAGGGTGATTAGAACTCGTTTTATGAAATTCTCTCGTCACGCGGCAGTAACTTGAGTCGATTGTCACACCATCGTTACAAGATAATCTTGTTTTGTACAAAGGTTTTGATCAAATTTTAGAAAGAGTTTTGTAAGAAAAGATCAGTTTAAAGTTTATGTAAACAAAGCCTTTTAATAATAACAAAAAATTAAATTTAAGGTCGGCCCCGCATGGCACTTTTCCACAAAAGTTCGACAATATGGTTAAAACACTTATATATAGGAAGTACCAGCGGCGTATCCACCATGCTTTAATCATATGGTTTCCGTCTCGTGAGACAGTGTCATACTTTTTGACATAGTACAGACGGATTTGCGATGACTTGATCCAAACGGGAAAGGGTTGGATCAAGTCTTGGAAGGCGAACTGAGTGATGAAGTCGTTTTCGAGCTCAGTTAGTGACACGAGCGAGTGCGACAAGCGATAAGCAGTATGCGATAATTGATAGCACAAAACAACCGTAATAAGCGAAGACGATGGCGATAAGCGAAAAGCGATGAGCGATAAGCGATGGTCGATAGCGACAACCGTCGAGCGATAGGCGAAGATCGATGCATTGCAAGCGATGGGAATATGCAATTTGATTAGTTTAAACGACACCACAAATTTTTAACTAACATTAGACCCCACATGACCTTTTTCCACAAAAATCTGCTAATATGGCTAAAACACTTATATATAGGAAGTACCAGCGGCATATCCACCATGTTTTAACCCTATCAGTTTCGTCTCGTGAAGCGAGGTCATGTGTGCTAACATAACATAGATAACATAAATAACGGTAAGCGATAGCGATGGCAATAAGCGTTAAGCGATACCCAGCGATAGAGCAATACACAGATGATAGAGCGACACACAAGCAATAGAGCGATACACAAGCGATAGAGCGATACACACGATAAGTGATAGCGTGATACACATAATATGCTATAGCGCGATACACATAATAAGCGATTGAGCGAACACACTATAAGCGATTGAGATTGCGAGATAGATTCATGCGATAATGCGAATGCGAGCGTGTTTGACTTACGAAAAGTCTTAGCGATCACACGCTTTGAGTTACGATTGAGATTGTTACGCCTTGCGATGTAGTGTAGTGTGTCGAAAATAGCTTTAATAGTATACTTGGTCTAGTAACGTTCAACTTGCATGGCACTTTCTTCACAAGACATTGGTTGGCATGGCGAAGCACTTATATATTGGAAGTTCCAGCGGCGTATCCACCATGCTTCAACCACCCGCCTCTGCCCCGTGAATAGGTGTCACACTGTGTCTACATGGTCATGATGCTTATATATAGGAAGTACCGGCGGCGTATCCACCATGCTTGACCATGCTTTTAACGTTATGGCATCATTGAAACTCATTACGATCTCAGTGCACTGATCACAGTAATCCCGTGTGCACCCGTGATTAATTTGATCCTTGCACGTTTATCGCACTTCATCTCAAGAACGCATAGTAGGGGGAAAACACATTATATAGTACATAGTGCTAGTATTTAGTCCGTACGAGGATGCGAGGGAGAGCGAGAGATAAAATAAAGTCCACAATGCGTCGAGAGATAGAACAAGTTCAACATATAAAGGAAATTAACGGAGAAAATCATAATATTACAACAACATTGTAAGCATAATTAATGTTGTTGTGGAGGACTTCTGCGGAGGCTGCGATTGTTGCTGAAATTCCTCAAGTCTGCGGCCCCGTGCGACAGTGCTGGGTAAGATGACCATACCAGTTGCAATTTGCGCAATAGCGACAGTTAGCTTCTGGCGGGTGATGATACGTACACATGAGACACAGGGGATGAGTTCCGTTGTAGTCGCGATTCGAGTGAACGGTTATTGCTTGGAGAGGTTCTGGTTACGATAGCTCAGTTGTTGAAGAGTTTGGGCTCATGGTCTTTCGTTTGCGGCTGGACTGAGGTTCCTGAGGCGAGGCGATACGTTGTCGTCAGAGGATTCATCTGAGGACTCACTTGAAGAATCGTTGGTAGAATCATCGGAGGAATCATCGGAAGAATCGATGACGATTGCTTGATGAGCTTGTTTGACAGGATTCTTGGATAAAAATCCGTCCAAGACTCGTTTGTCATTGATTTCTGCGGCTAAGCGGTAGGTTTCTTCGATGGTAGCGGGTCTTGCAGCTTTGACAAAATCGTCCACACATTCAGGCAAGCCGCGAATGTACTTTGTGATGGCTTTTTCTGAAGTGTTGACTTGACTTGGGCAGATTATGCTAAGCTGTTTGAACCTTGCGGTGTAGCCAGTATTGTCACCTTCGACTTGCTTGATTTCCCAAAATTGGTCTTCTAGCTTCTGGACTTCGTGGGGAGGGCAATACTCTTTCTTCATGAGCTCCTTCAGCTCATCCCAAGAGAGAGCATAAGCTGCGGAGATCCCATGTTTGTTACGTTCGACCGTCCACCAGTCGAGTGCTCACGAGTGAAATACTCCAGTTGCGCAAGTAGTACGGAAGCTATCGGGACACCCACTCTGACGAAGGGTAACGTTGATAGAATTGAACCACTGGAGTAGCTGGGACACACCTCCTTCACCCGTGAACTCCATCAGGTCACAGGCTTTGAAGTGTTTGTAGAGGAAAGTATATTGCAGCGCTTCCGTCTTAGAGTCTTCCGAGGTTCGAGAGTTGCTGAGAGAGTGCACTTGAGCGACAATTTGAGGAATGACCTTGGCCACTTCCTTCGTCACAAGCAAGGCAATCCACTTCTCGGCGCTTCGTTTGGCTTTTCTCCTAGCTGTTTACCTCGAGGTAGGGTCGTTGGAAGACATCTAGACAGAGAGAGATTTGGAGTGAGATTCGATCATAATGATTTTTGAGTTTTGCGATGCGATTGAGCGCGATCAAAACTTGTTGCGAGTAATATGATAGATTTCACATAGGAGCCACATAGGAGACACGAGATTCCTAATTTTCCACATAATTGATTTGCTTATATATAATTAGTTGTAGCTTATTCTTGTACACATACATGTCGGTATAGAATGCGCGAGGACGCGTTGAAGGGAGAAAGCGAGGGCGATTAATTAGACATTAGCTTTGTTGCGATCATTCGGCTTTGTTTTTAGATTGCGATGGCTGTGCGAGTTGTGCGGTTGCAAAAGCAGGGAGCGAAAATCGGTAAATCGAGAAATCGATAAAGCGTAAAGTTTTAAATTATAAACACATAAGTGTAAATCAGTTCAGTAAAGCGTAAAATCGGCAAGTTATATGCGAGAAACATAGGTAGAGTGCCTTGGGTGTTTAGGCGTCGACTACCCAAGGTAACCCAACTATACCCAACAAGTTCGTGCACGCGCGTTGCCCTAGAAGACTTATGCTTCCACTGGGATGCAACTCATGGCATTCGTCTTCCTAGGCATCGCGTGGCTCGAGTTATCGTTATAATCAAGTCATTGGTGAGAGCTTTTGAAAATTATTTTGTAGAGAGTGGAACGGTTTATTAAGATACGGGTTTCACCCCTGACTTAATTACTTCGCTCCTAGCTGTGGTTGTGCTCTTCGAATATATTCATGAGTTCCACTGGATTAGAAATGGAGACTTTCTTTAAGATATGGATGTCACTC
This sequence comes from Helianthus tuberosus, assembly GCA_030545235.1. NCBI lineage: Eukaryota > Viridiplantae > Streptophyta > Magnoliopsida > Asterales > Asteraceae > Helianthus > Helianthus tuberosus. The sequence continues at coordinate 17,458 of JARYGA010017255.1, read as the reverse complement.
CAAGCTCATCAGAAAGTTCTCGTGCTAGAATAATGCGCTTAGTGAGCGATCTTATCGAGAGTTCTTGGTTTTCACTCCTGATCTCGACTGGACCACTCGATTGTGTTATGCGAATATTTTCGAAAACGTGTGTATTGTGTTGGCCTTAGGAAAGGCTAAGTAATATTCTAGCCTTAGGAAAGGCTCTTCCGGTGAAATTGTAGTATGCGGTGTTCACGCGAAGTAGTAGCTTTTAGCGAATTCGAATGAGAGTATCAAGAAGGCCCGTACAATCTCCTACTGGGTTCATACGAGTCGGCCTGTTGGTACTTAGACTATAGACTAGGTCGTTTCTAAGACATCGACCCGGACTAGGTCAAATCTGGCCTAATTCCCTATAGTTATGGCTCTGATACCAATCTGTCACACCCCAACCGATGGCGGAATCATCGGGACGCGACACTAGGCGAATCAGATTGCTCAAGAGAATCCATAACAACTATATTGCGATAGTATTTAATGCGTTCATTATCCCATACTAATAAACAATTCTTTCACATAAGTTATGACAGATTTCTTGTCCTCTCGAACAATACAAATCCGACAACACAGATTTTAGGTGAGTTTCTAGACTTCCTAGCTTGATTTGATGTAGACGACACCTAAACCTGCAACATACGTTAAAACAACGTCAATACAAAAGTATTGGCGAGTATACAAGTTTTGATAGAGTAGCATAAATAGTTAAAAGTGCTGCGAATTACCAAATACATAAACGAGATACCTCAACATACATGCATACAAAACTGATACTACCAGCTAAGTCACTCGAGCTGCCATTGCGATTGCTATTCATCCTAACTAGACCCCGTCGGTGCTATAGTACTATACTAGTTAAGGCGGGACCTCGCGAGTATAAGTCCTAACACATATGTAACTAGCATCACGTGTAAATATGCATATCAGTTATTCGCAAGTGATAAACAGTTTTATTGAATAATTCGTTTGTTAAATTTGATTTGATAGGAACGTATGTTACACACAAAATGCGATAAAAAGGGCTTCGAGTATACTCACAGTCGGTGTTCAGCAAGTAAACACAACTTGGTTGGATTAAAAGGAGCGCGTCTGAGATTAGCCTGATTACAGATCGATAACGTAAGCGTTGAACAGTGCATTAAATTGTGGCGGTGAACCAAGGGTCGGATGGTAATCCGATCGGGTGGCAATTCGATCAGATGGTCAGCCGTTCGGGTGGCAATCCGTTCGGATGGTCATCCGATTGGATGGCCATTCGATTAGATTGTCACCTTGCTTGGTGAAGATGTGTTTGTGTATGATGGTTTGCCTTTTGAAGTTTTCGTTGTATCATTGTGAAAACAGAGAAGTATCTCTACCCTTCAGGTTGGTCGATCGAACGACGGTCCGATCGCGCGACAATCTGATTAGTAAGATACTTTAGTGAGAACAAATTCACATCAATTTGTCACTCGAATGGATTGCAATCCGATCGGGTGGCAATCCGTTTGGAATTCATTATGTTGAAAATTGTTTAAGTCCCAAACGTCACACGATCGGACGGTCATGCGATCGGGTGGCAATCCGATCGGGTGGTCATCCGTTTCAACGTTCGGATCCTTTGAGAAATAGTTTAAGTATGGAACCAAGTGCAGCCCGATCGGACGGCCGGTCGATCAGGTGGCAATCCGATCGGGTGGTAACCCGATCGGGCGGCAATCCGTTCCGACGGTCTGATCGTCCTCACCCTTGCTTCCGTTTGAAGTGTTGTAGCTTTGAATGAGATGTTTTGATATCTTGCTTGAACAACAGAACTCTTATCTCGTCCCAAGTGACCCGATCGAACAGGAATCACCCTAGTCCGAACAGTTCACGGTTTGAGTCGGTTGTTCATGTTCAATCCCGAAATCAGTAATCTCTTGGATAGAATCCAGATCTTGAACCAACACAACACTAAGAATAAGTAGGAGGTCAGAACAAGTTCCGATTCCATCGGTTTTGAGTGCATTGAGTGTAAAAAGTTGAAAGAAAGTTAGAAAACCCCCTTTCGATCCTTTACACCATGAATATGTTCAGATCTATGATAGATCTTTGTTTATTCATGTGGAAATCATTCAGATCTAAGTCATTCTTGGTGGATTGAAGCCAAAACATGAAGTTCATATGAACACCATGATGACATCATCCTAGAACACCTTAAATCCAGTGATTTCACGGTTAAAAGTTAAGATTCGAAAGAGAAAATGATGGAGAAGTGCGTGTAGATCATAGGAGTAGAAGATTTGAGGTAGAAACTTACAAGAATTGCGAGAAATCGAGAGAAAATAGCCCCAAAGCATGCTGGTCGGGTGAGAGCTGTCACATCACTGTTCAAGTGATGTGACAAGTGCTATTTATAGGTGAAGTGGTGTGAAGGAGATGAAGTGCAATGGATCGGATGGCAATCCGATCGGGTGGTTGTCCGATTGGGTGGCAATCCGATTGGGTGGTAATCCGATCGGGTGGCCACTCGATCGATAACTCACTCGATCGGTGGTCTCCGGCGTGTTGCGTTTCAATCTTTCGTTTTGCTCGTTAAGCGTTGCCATAGTTTGGTCACACCTTTTCATACCCACACTCATATATTTATTATAATTAGTCACACAAAGGGTCGTATAAATATCCATATTTCAAAGTCCATGTTGCGATAATCGAGTTGCGCGTTTCAAATATGCGTTGCGTTGCGGCACATCACGGCTATCGAGGAGGGTAGAATTGGTCCTCACTCAACGTCATCGTGAGTGTTTGCACGTGCGATGTGTTGTGTTATAGTGATAAAGTATGCGTAATACGCGAAAATACTGCGAAATAGCGATGTATGCGATATTGCTACATTATGATCCGAATCTCTGGTGCTAGGCGTAACGAGTATAAATGAGCAGTAACAACGCACGAACATGCGGGTTGTTACAGTTAGTCCCTTGTAACCAAAGTTTACAAGCAAATTGTTAGTAATAGTCAGGATACTGCCCCAGGATGTTACCAATATCCTGGTCGTAATCAGCTATCATAAAATCAAGATATAGTGTCAGGATATGGGCTCAGAATTTCACGCATAACAATTGCCCCCAAAAATATAACTGTTGGATATCCTAATTCCAACGGATATATTTTTTAGTCGTTCAACATCCTTAATGAGATAGAGACGTTAATGCGACTTCGTGCAACTTCCAAGGTTATATTTTCTCATAAGTAGGTAATCTTCTGGCATGTCTGGTAAGGATATCTGTTTTAAATATTCCTACATATCTTTGGTTACTTCAGAATATTATCATGTAATGAAATTAGAATTACTCCCTTTTACGTAGATTCCACCAAGGACCCTGCTACTTTCAATCTAGAGGAGCTTGACAGCATTTCTAAGCCTGCCTTGGTCAAAAAAGAGCCACTTGTTGCCACCAGCTCTAAGCCCTATGTTGCTGCTGTCGAAGGTTTCTCTTATGATGAGCTTGGCTTCGTGGAATCCACCGAGCCCATGAACTCCTTTCTTAATAAGGTAAATATCCAGATCCTGTATCCCGTACACATATACTGAGCATGTATCTTGGTTAGGTTGTCTTCAATGATACCTGTATTTTTCTTTATAGGGTCTGAATCATCTGGTCGTCCTGTACTCAGAACAATTTTAATTTCTTGCATGCTTAGAACAATTTAACACTTGGAGGTGGAGGGATCCTGTGATTTTAGGACGAAACCTTCAACTGTTTATGTAAATATGCTTTAAAAACTTAATTGTGTTCTTGGTGGATGGGTTTCTTTTTTAGATGAAGCCAAGAATGTAATCTTTTGAATCGTTAATATCGTACTGATCTTTTCGACCTTATCTCTATGTTATATGTTACTTTGAAAAATTTGTTCTGAATATCTTGATTAAGATACTGGCATGATACTTAATTGCTTTGTCACTTTCGTTCAAAATGTTTGACAAAAACTTAGTTAAATGCAACTTTTCATAAAAACTTAACTTACTCATATAAGGCCTTCAAACTTAGGAAAAGTAAGAATCCATACCAGAAACACTTAGGCAATAATCTTCGTTCTTAAACCTTTGAATCATTCGCAATGTCCCCAGGACGGATGTCCCCTGTCTGTGCAGGATATTGCATCAGTATATGACACACTTGAGTATCTCTTCACTTAGTGATTAAACTTCGTAACTTTTCACCAACAGTAGAATGTGTGTAAACACAATCGTAGTTTGCCATATCTTTGGAACTTGTCCGACAACTTTAGTTTTACGAGGGATAAACCCTTAATGTACTGGGGATAAACCCTTAGCATCCTGGGGATAAACCCTTAGCATCCTGGGGATAAACCCTTGTTTTTGTGCGCTACAGGCGGGAGTGTATAAACTCCCACACTCCCAGACTTAGAAAGGTGAAAACCTTTAAACCTTAGAGAGTATGAAAATACCCTTTCGTGAGAGAGGGTGATCAATCCTCATATACCTTAAGGATCAAGGATATAGCCAACAATAACGAAATTGTCAGCCACTTTTACATGAACTGGTCCCGCTATCTTGAACTATTCCTGGATAACTTGCGCTCCAGGCGGGGTGTTTAAACCCAATTCGAGAGAAAGGTGAATACCTTTAAACCTTTGAAGGGATAAGGATCTCTTAAACGTGAGAGAAGGGGCCAATCCTCTAATCTTTCGATTTATCTTGAGTATATATCCTGGAGTAACATCCCGAAGCATATTCTGCAAAACACTGTTAAACTAAGGTGGGTGTTAGCTTGGCTAACACCCCTCCGATGCTTAAGTCAGTATTGGGTTTCAAAGAATAAATTAAATAGACATATTAAAAAGAGATAGAATACATACCATTCTGAGTTAGAAATTAAATTCTAAACTCACTTGAAATAGGCTTTAAGGTGTATAGCATTCCAGGATCTTGGTAACATATCCCCTTCCATATTCTTGAGTCGGTATGCTCCTTTCCCAGATTCTGATTCAACTTCATATGGTCCTTCCCATTTTGGGGCAAGCTTCCAAATCAGTAGAATTAGTAGTATTTTGAAAAGCCTTCCTTAACACCCAATCTCCAACTTGAAACCTTCTAGTCCTCAGGTTTTTGTTATAGGCTCTGGATATCCTCTGTTGGTATGCTGTCATCCTTAGCTTTGCAGCATCCCTTGTCTCATCGACAGTATCCAATTCTTGGTATAGAGCTTCAGGATTCTTCTTAGGATCCCGGAGGTTGGATCTTGCTGTAGGTATCACCATCTCTGTTGGGATCACCGCTTCTACTCCAAACACTAAGGAAAATGTGGTTTGCCCAGTTGCACTCTTTACTATTGTCCTGCCCATTTGCTTGAGGATGTACCAGAGTAGATGTGATCATTTTGATTCCCCAACTCTTGCAAAAGTCAGTAGTCCTCTTACTGATAAACTGATAGCCATTATCACAAGTTATCTTGGCTGGTATCCCAAACCTAGTCAGGATATTCCTTTTTATGAAGGATACTACTTCTTGGTCTCTGACTTGAACAAATGCCTCAGCTTCAACCCAATTGGAGAAATAATCCGTTATTGCCAGCATAAAAACTTTTCCTCCTGGAGCTTTTGGCAACTTTCCCACTATGTCCATACCCCATTTCATAAATGGCTAAGGGGAAGCAATAGGATATAGCGGTTCAGCAGGTTGATGTAGTATATTGTTGTGCCTTTGACACGCATCACATCTTCGAGCATATTCTGTAGCATCTTTCCTCATCGTCAGCCAATAGTATCCTGTTCTTAACACCTTTGAGAATAACAATCTGCCCCCAGTATGGTTGCCACAATCCCCTTCGTGTATATCACTACTGAAATCAGCCACAAAGTCTGCTAGAGCCTGAGACTTTATATCATTTCTAGGTTCATATATTAGGTCATATGCACTTAACTTTACTGACCATTTAGCCATTCTACTCGACATCTCGGGTTTCCTAAGCACATTTTTAACAAGATAATTAGTTTTAACATGGATCCTATGTGTCTCGAAATAATGTCTAAGCTTAGTTGATGCCATAACTAGGGCCAATATCAATTTCCCTGAGTGTGAATATCTAGTTTAAGCATCTAATAAACTTTTACTAACATAATAGACAAGATACTGCGGACCTTCATGATCCTTTACCAAAACATCACTTACTGCATTCCCTGATACTGCAAGATACAGAGATAATGGTTCACCATCCTCGGGCTTCATCAATAAAGGTGCAGTTGAAAGATATTGTTGTAATTCTTGTAAGGCTGCTTCATGCTTTTCTCCCCACTCGAACCTCTTATTCTTCTTCAGGATATCGTAGAATTCCTTGCATCCGAGGATCTTGAAATAAATCTGTTTAATGCTGCTACTCGTCCTGTTAATCTTTGTACATCATTCATATTGGAATGTGACTTGATATCCAGGATAGCTTTAATCTGTTACGGGCTTGCTTCTATACCCCTTTTAGTCACCATGTATCCTAAAAACATTCCTGCCCCCACTCCAAAATGACACTTGGCAGGATTTAATTTCATATTGTACTGGTCCAGGATGTCAAATGCTCCTTTAATATCCTAGAGATGATCCTCAGCCTTCTTGGATTTTACTACCATATCATCAATGTACACCTCCATGGTGTCCCCCAGATTGTATTTAAACATCATGTTCACCAGTCTTTGGTACGTTGCACCTGCATTCTTTAAACCAAAAGGCATAGTAGTATAATAGTAAATACCTGTTGGTGTCATGAAAGCGGTATCCTCCTGGTCTGAAGGTTCCATTTGGATCTGCTGGAATCCTGAGGATGCATCCATGAAGGTTAACATCTCATGACCGGTAGTGGCATCCACCATCGAGTCTATATGAGGCGGAGGGAATGGGTCTTTAGGACATGCTTTGTTCAAGTCTGTGTAATCTACACAAACTCTCCATTTCCCATTCTTCTTTTGTGTCACACCCGCTCATAGCGGAAGCGCGAGGTGAGATCAGATCGGTTATTATTGCATAACAATATAAGTGAACATACTAAATGAATAAAAACAAGCTCCAATGCCATTGCCATAATCATTTCAAAAGAACGCAACATAAGTTAAATGTATTGCTTACAAACCATCAAATGAAAATAAGTTGTCATTGTTTTATACATCAAAATGTAAGTCTTTAAATGCCAAGGCTTTGACCACTATATCACCGCAAAGAGGGGGTATATAACGGGCAAATCCTTCAAATGGTAGCATGGAGTCTTGATACTTGCTTTCCTTGACTGAAATGTCTGCATGGTCCACTAATTCTAATTTCCTGAAATACATGTTAAGTTTGAAAACATCAACAAAAGTTAGCGAGTTCATGCAGTTTAGTTGTATGAGATATATCTTTAAAATGTGAGTTGTATAATATGTATCCATAAAATGTGAGTTGTATAAAATGTATCCATAACATGTGAGTTGTATAAAATGTATCCATAAAATGTGACTTGTATAAAATGTAACTGTATGTAATGATGTAGTATGTAAAGCGTCAATGAAATCATTGATCATTAATGTTTCGCGAGGACATTAATATGTGTGACGAATTAGGAAGCAATCCAAACCTAGACGATTTCGTGTCGACTACTATCGACTGGGACACAAATGCACTCTTCTGTATGGGTCCACGACCAAGAGTGGGGCTCGCCAAAACCCATTAGATCTAACCCTCTGTACCTAAGTCCAAACTGGATTAATGGTGCTTAGATGTATGACCCTAATCGCACATGATCTAAGGTGTTTCATTCCATGACTTAACATACAATTGAACATGTATTTTCCCCGATAGTTGTAAAGTTGTAAAGCATTTAATATGAATAGGGGACATGAACTCACAGAATTGCGTCCGTGAATAGAAGATAACTGTGATCTCACGTGCGATCGTCCTGAATAGTGTCACGACCTACAATTGTTCTATATTTGTTAGACGCTTCGGTCTTTGTAATGACTTTGTTATTCATTGAATTGTGTCTTAGATGTATTAACTGATAACTGGTTAGTGTATATATTTTGCCAAATATATATGTTCTTGTATCTCGTGAGTTGTATCGTAGTTGTATAAATGTGTATTCACCAAGTGTTAGGTGATGTGAAAGTGCATATCGTTGCACGTATAGGAGTACGTATGTCCGCGTGTTTGTTATATGTGATCTTGTATTCTTAGAATATATATATACTTATATATTCTAAGATATGTTTCATAAAAATATATATGTTATACTTGGTAAAAGGTATAGGAAATATCTTAAAATAATCTATTTTTAAGAATAGTTCTAAAAATATATTTTTATTCTTTCACTAAAGCAATATATTTTAGATGGTAAGAAATATATATGTATGTTTATATATTTCAAAAACAATACCTTTTTAATATAAACCATAAGTAACATATTTTGTATATTGTAGAAAATATATGGTTACTTATTCGGTTTAGAAAATGCAGTTTACCAAGTCGTCGATATATTGTGTATTATAGTCCGCAATACTTATATAGTCTGTATAGTTGTCCGTAAGTCCGATTTGTCCATAAGTTGTGTCTGAAGTCTTGGATCGTCCGTAAGTTGTTTTTAAGGTGTATTTATATGTAGTCTTGTGTTTATTTGTACCATTGTATTCAAGTTCTTAGTTATTACACATATAACTAATACAAACAAATAACACATAGCACATAAGTTGTTAAGATAACTAAATATATATTTTCTCAAAAAATATATATTTATAACTTGTTTTGCTTTTATAAAAACTATTCTTAAAAATCTTTTTAATCAAATAAAGATTTTGTCAAAAATGATAGTTTTTATAACTCATGATTTTTAAGAAAAATGGCCATATTTCCTTTGAAATATATACTTTGCCATGCTTATATAAAACGTATCTTTTTCTTATAAAATCACCAATAATCTTCTCATATTTTTCTTAACAAAAACATATGAGATTTATATCAAAATCTTAACAAAATGAAATCAATGACATGTAGGGTTTTGGTATGATCATAACATAAGTTAACTAGTTCAAAATCCATGATTTACTTCTAGTTTTAACAAACTTTTTATAAAAACCCATCTTGTATGTTTCTTTTTATAACTTTGTAAAAGTATTGTTTTTAGTGAAAAACCTTATATACTTTAACAAAATCAAAGATTTTGATCATCCATCTAAACATTTATGTTTAACAAAACCCTTAAACATTTTATGTACACTTGTTAGATAATGTTTTTAAACATCATCTAACAAGTAATTCATATGTTAATCATCAAAACTAGATCAAATATGCAAGTAACCTCCTTAAATCATAACATAAACACACTTTTATATCATGATTATCATTTTGCTTCTTTGTATTTTCATATTATTTAGTATGATTATTTAGTTTATTACATATTCCTTAAACAAACATTACATAAATAAGTATGAAAAAGATATTTTGGTTCGGGGTTGGTTTGGAACACCTTGGTTCGGGGTAGTTTGACAAGCATTTGCCAAATGACCAAGTCTCCCACAAGAACTACACTGACGATACTGTAAATGAGCTTGGTGGTGAGCATTACACCTGTTGCACAACGGTGCAGTACCGGCATCAGGTTTCTTTGCAGGAGGTTGTTTGTGAGTGTTCTGGTTGGGTTGAGCAACCACCGTATAGTTTTGTGAAGCCTTACACTTCTTAGAAGGTTCGGCTTTGTTTCCCTTGTTTTCCACTTGAGTAGTATTAGCTGCATGTTTCTTGTTGCCTTTGAGAAATAGTTTCCGCTTTCTGTATTGTGATTCAGTCAGGGTAGCAGCTAATTCTATAGCCTGTTTGACAGTGGTAGGGTTGCTACCAGTAACAATGTCCTGAACTGGGTCAGGAAGGCCATCGATGTATTTCTCAATTGCCTTATCCAAAGCGTAACCATGGTAGGACACAACAAGCTCAATTCCTTGTACCGGTCGGTGTAGGCATGATGTTCTCCACTATCCTGTTTCAGATCGTGGAACTCGTTCTTAAGTGCCCTTTACTCATGTCGTGGGCAGAACTCCTTCATCATAAGAGCTCGAAGCTCTTCCCATGTTTGTGTCATTGCCACATCGGTACCCCTATCCCTCATCACACCGTTCCACCATGTGAGTGCTCTTTTCTGGAATACACTCGATGCAAACTCAACCTTTCGCCCGTTCGGGCATTGAACATGACAAAATGTGCTTTCGAGACTCTTAAACCACTGTAGGAGCCCAGTAGCTCCTTCAGACCCAGTAAATGTGAGTGGCTTAGCTGAGTTGAACTGTTTATAGTTGCACGGAGCAGGTGCATTGTTGTTATTGTTGTTGTTTGCTTGATTTAACTGGGTTACTAGGTGTGGGAGCACAGCAGCGATTTTCTGGGCAATCATGGCTGCCATAGCAGCATCTTGAGTTTGATCACGTCGAGGAGGCATTCTAAAAGTCAAGAGAAACATGAGAGAAAACGAGTGAGATGATATTGGATAGTCAAAATTGAACGTTAAAATATCTACGAAGCATAAGGATTGTGATCATTTGTTTATTACCTAAAACAAACAAACGATACAGTGACTAATCAAGATAAATGGGTCTTTATAATGTATCACGAAGATATGCTTTAGCCTATAGGTGGACACTTACCCCAAGAGTTCCCAGGTAAGAGTGGCTGGTCCAATGATGTGGATTTGTATGAACACTCTAGCTTTCGATAGAAAACTCAGCGTACAGGCACCCACCCTTCCGGATTGCACATGTTCACATTATTCAAGCCCAAACTTTGACGAGATTTTGAAAACAACAAAGGCTCAAAAGCCTAAAACAAATCATCTAAGGATAGATGATTTCTTGTGATGTTTTGGAAAAATTTTGACTCGAGAGAATGAATTATGTTTCGTTTTTTAATCACCTAAGGATAGGTGATTGGTATTGTATTAAGAATCAATACGCAAGAAATCTTGCGTTAGGGTCCAAGAAAGGTTATAGACTAGGTCAAGAGTAATATTAATAACCTAATTCCCTATAACCATGGCTCTGATACCAACTTTTCTTTAACACCCCGACCGCGTAATACAACAAACCGCGACGGAAACGTCAGGGAGTCATGTCACAGAATCATTGTTTCACAACACACGGTATTTGAAGTTTTGTTATATATCATTAATAGACTCATTATTTTGATATAAATCAAATAAATAAATATAAGTAATTGCCTTCCAAGTTTTTAAGTCACTAAGGCACGCGCCCATTCTATGTGAAGTAATCAATCAACAATCATCACGTAATATAACCTGAAACATATGTGAAAAACAGTCAGCATAAAAAGCTGGTGAGTACATAGGTTTTGTATGTCAAATTCATGGCTTTGAATTCATATTGCAATACCTCGTCCAACTTCGAGAGTCGACGAGTATAAATCTTGAAATCAAAAAGTGTTTGATATTGAAATATGTTTTTATCAACTTTACAAGCTGACATAAGTAAAGCAAAACCTTATAGCCATGAATCTTGACCGAAAACATTTGTTTTGTAAAACTGAGTAGTAAATCGTCTTTGAAAGAACACTTTGTTTGGTTTATATCTTTAAGTGAAAATCGTTGCATGACATTTGTAACATCTGTGCTTTTAATCATCGTGAACAGTTATTTTATCAATAAAACAAAGTTATTTGATCCCAATGTTTGTTTGGTTGTGTTTTACATTTTTCATGTTTTGACTTTTATTCAATTTCAAACTCTATATCGCTCTCTGGAGAGTTATACGCAAACTGGTGCGTAAACGTAACCAGTTTAATGCGACAAATACTCCGGAACATCAACATATACTTAACATACCTTAAATAACCTTTACATAACTTAGAAATAAGTTTTGAAGGCTTTGGTATGTCAAAAACAAGTTAATTCGCTTACAGGGACTAAACTTGACAAACTGCGAAAGTATGCCAATTTGAACTGTAACGAACATTCCGGAACATGACCATAAGTTAAACACACCTTAAATATCCTTTATATAGCTTAGAAATAGACTTTGAGGGGTTCGGTGTGCTAAAATAAACTTTTGAGTCATTCAGGGACTAAAAGCGTCAAAAAGTGCACAAGTTTGCATTTTCGCGCATAACTTACGTTCTGAATACCTCCGGACATCCAAAAATTTATGTAAGCACTAAAATATTTTATTTTAGTGTTTGGCATAAGAAAAATCCATTCGTCGCGTCATTTGGATCGTTTTTCGCGCTTATGCGCATTCCGTCGTAATTAAGCGAACATCGCGATCGTACGGCCAAACGAACTGACATCCGGCATATTTTTGAGCATGCCTCATGTCCACAATGTTTAGGCATCCTTGTGGAGCCTTGAAAATGATTTAACTAGCCTTAAACATGTCGGAAATGGCCTTAATACGCAACGGGGACTGAAAGGGGAACATTTAAAAGTGTTTGCTGATCAGGGGGACCCTAGCGTGACACCTAGCCCCCTTGGCGTCACGCTAGGCCTCTTCTGATCAGAAAAAGCCATTTTAAACACATGTTAACAGCCCTTAAACCCTCCAAAGGCCAATGCCAAGTGTCAAACTCTTGTGGTGGAAGCAAAATGAGCTACCACAACATTCCGACAAGTGTAGGGACGTGATCATTCCCTCTTCTCCAAGAAACGATCCTAACGGTGAACCGAAATCTATAAATACCCATCACATTTTCACTCATTCCTCACAAGAATCTGATTTGAGAAGCTCTAAGTTGAAACCTTTGTTTCATACCTGAGCTACTTGAATCAAGAGTAGCATTCGGGGACCCTTCGTAAGTGTTCCTTCGTTCTTTTATTGCTTTTCGAGTCCAAAAGTCAAACTTTGTTTGACTTTCTGCATTGACCAGTTTATGGTCAATGCGAAGTTCGTTTGAACTTCGCAACGTGAGCTTAATCACGATGGTTATAGTCCCTTGTGACTATGCCTACTAATTACCACGTTGTCTAGGGTCGTAAGGGTAAGCGATCTAATAAATCGCTTATACCTTCGAACCCGACCCATTTGGTCGATCAATAGGATCCGACCAAACACATTAGGTGACCATAGTATATAGGGAATAACCTTCCGAGGTTATACCTTATGGTCGCTTCGTTTAAGTAGTTGTATGATAGGTAGTTTATATGCCTTAGGTAAATTACCAAAATACCCCTTTGACGCCAAAATTCATTTTGAACGTATGTAACGTAACTTTTGACATCTAAACTGATTTGGCAACAATACTAGACGTGTTAAGGCATATATTACTTGTCATAGGACTAGTTAAGCGGTCCGAACGCGTTTCACGCGAACGACGCGTTAAAGTAGCATAAGCTACCTAGACGGGTCGTAATGGGTCGTAAGCACTTAGGTTAGGTTTCATTTAGTATGTAGGCTTTGTTAAACCATACTACATGAGTTCCCATACTCATTTAGTTTACGAGCCCTCATTCTATCAGATCTTCCGATATAGGTTCGGTTTATTAACATAGTTACCTATATTAGGTGCCGTTTGATTCCGTGATCTCTAGCATTGCTTGGTGGTTATCTTAGGACTTCTGAGCAATCTCAAGTGAGTACATAGACCCCTCTTTTACTGTTTTCCAAACATTTTGGGGTGAAACACATGTGCCTACTTGTTACTTTCATGCTTTTCCATGTTTTCATATCATATGCTTGTTACGTTCAATAGTACACTTATAGTACATGATTTCATTGTGTTCATGCTATGTATGCCCATTGTGTGCATATTTAGTACATTGTTTTACATTACATTTCATGCTATATATGCCCATTGTGTGCGTACTTAGTACATTATTTCACATTACATTTCATGCTATGTATGCCCATTGTGTGCATACTTAGTACAGTTGTTTTCATCACATGCTTACATTTTGGTATCACATTTGGTTTGTTTAACATGGAACAATACATTCATTAACATTAGCTACGCCGTTCGTTAGTAGGTAGTGGTACCATAGGAATTGACAACTCCCGTTCCGGACATCCTGGGTAGGTTTGGATGAAAGGAATGACCGAATTCGATACACATAACTTAGATAAACCTTTAATTTGTTTAAAGGTTTATCGCCACAGTCTCAAGGCTTGGATGTATGCATTTTCACAATACCACATAAATGTTTGTATCAATATAGCATGCATTTGTTCCACAAAACATAACTTTGATTTAAACCATGTTTTACTTCAATACCTTGTTTTTGTGCATTTCACATATGGTTTAGTTGATATATTTCACTTACCATACATGATATTTTTGGGTACACATTACATGATCTACATTAAACATAAACATTTTGACATTTATATACACATTTAGTGGTTTACATTCGACATAGACATTTCGATATGGTTTACACATTAACACATGACAATTCATTCATACATAAACAATTTACATTGGTGGTTGGTTTGAGTAGTGATTTGAGTAACGAGGCGTGTGTAATATGATACAAGCATGGTGGATACGCCGCTGGTACTTCCTATATATAAGTGTTTGTATGACATTACATGTCGTAGCGTTACTTAAATCATTTCAATATTTGACATATTACGTTTTACATAAACAACTTATTTTCACAAGACATTGATTTACAAAACAACTTATCTTATACAAACTCATTTTACTTGGTTATTCATTTAATCTTACTTTATTATCTTATTTATACATATCATCGCTTTTTGAATGATTTACAAAACAAAACAACTTACAAGGTTCATGACTGACTTTTGTTAAACAACTTTTCCTAAACTTATAAGTCATGAATCCTATTTTCACAAATCCTATGTATCTCACAGGCATTTTTATGCTGACGTACCTATTTTCACATGTGTTTTCAGGAGCTTTTGCGTAGGATGATGATCGTGACACTAGGGTGGACCTGTGCCTTAGAGACATAAAACGAAGATAGACTTAGTTTAATTGTGTTTTGTACTCTTTATTTCCTGCTTAAGACAATGTAACTCTTATGTGGATAAATAAAATACAACTTTGAATGCCATGGTTATGAAACAATTAATTCTATTACAACATTCCCCAACGTTTTCCGCCACGTTTTGTATGTTATACGTGGTCGGGGTGTGACAGAAGAGTTGGTATCAGAGCCAATGGTTATAGGGAATTAGGTTATTAGTAATGCTTTGACCTAGACTATAACTTTTCTAGGACCCCAACACAAGTTATCTTGTGTTTAGATTTTAAAACATGCACTTCACCTATCCTTAGGTGATAACCACAACGGGAACATCAAGTTCGAATCCGCTTTGAAAATTAATCATCTGTTTTTGGATGATTGATTACTAGGTTTTGAACCCTCTATTGTAAGGTTTTGAACCCATTGTTATATGGTTTTGAGCCCCTTTGAATTTTCAAAATCTCATCAAAGTTTTGGGTTCTAAATAGTGTGAACACGTGCAAACTGGAAGAGTGAATGCCTGTACCCTGGGTTTTCTGTCTAAGGCTAGAGTGTTCGCACAAATCCACATAATCGGACCAGTCACTCTTACCTGGGAACTCCTGGGGTGAGTGTTCACTTATAGGCGAGCATGTCTTCGCGATACATTATTTTTGACCCATTTACTTTGATTAGCCACTGTGTGTCGTTTGTTTGCTTTGTGATGCGGACAAATGACCACCATCTTTGCTTTTGTTGATTTTGTTTCGTCTCATTCTATTCATCCAATCATCTCACTCGTTTCCTTTCATGTTTTCCTCTTTTAGAATGCCTCCTCGACGTGAAAACCAGATAGCGACTGCCGAACTGGCAGAAATTATTGCGCAGCAAATGGCTGCTCAATTCCCAAACCTCTTTACTCAATGGAACCAAGCCAACAATAACAACAATGCTCCATGCAAATTCAAGGATTTTAACTCGGCTAAACCACTCAAGTTTAGTGGTTCTGAGGGAGCGACTGGGCTCCTTCAGTGGTTCGAGAGCATTGAGAATACTTTCTGCCACGTGTAGTGTCCTGACAATCGCAAGGTCGAGTTTTCTTCGAGTGTGTTTCAGAAGAGGGCTCTCACATGGTGGAACGGGGTTATGAGAGATTGAGGTGCAGAAGTTGCTCTAGCACAGACATGGGCTGAACTTAGGGCTCTTATGATGAGGGAGTTCTGTCCTCGTCATGAACAGCGAGCTTTGGAGAGAGAGTTCGATGACTTGAAACAAGGCAGTGGCGAGCACAGGGCATATACCGATAGATTTGAGGAGTTGAGTCTGCTTTACCCAACAATGGTTACCCCACTCGACAAGGCTATCGAAAGGTACATCGATGGCCTACCTGACTCAGTGCAAGACATCATTACTGGTAGTAACCCTGCCACACTCCGTCAGGCTATCGAGTTAGCAGCGACATTGACTGAGTCGCAGATTCGGAAGAATAAGTTACACAGGAAGGGTGACAAGGGCAAGAAACAGTCGTCTGACAAGGAAGATAGCAAGAAAGGTCAAAACAATAATGGAAAGGATTCTAGTTCATCAAAAAGGGCAAGGAAGCGTAAGGCTTCCCAAAATTTTGCTTTCACTGCCCAAGCTAACCAGGCAGCTCCCAACAAACCCGCACAGCCTCCAGCGAAGAAGCCCTATTCAGGGAATGCACCTTTGTGCAATAGATGCAACAGTCACCATCAACCGTAACATCCGTGCCGTTTCTGTAATAACTGTGGGAAGTCGGGTCATCTTGCCAATGTTTGTCGGTTTGCTCAGAATCGGGTAGTCGAGAACCCGGCTCAACAAGTTGCTCAGCCTCCTGCTCAGCAACAGGGTCAAGCTGCACGACCACACTACCCACCAGGTGCTTGTTATAACTGTGGGGATCTGACCCACTACCGTAACCAGTGCCCAAGATTGGCGAATGCGAACCAAAATCAGAATCCAAATCAGAATCAGGCTCGAGGTCGAGTCTTCAACATGAATGCTCAAGAGGCACAAGCAGACAACAAAGTGGTGAACGGTACGTTCTTTATTAATAATCAGCCTGCATCTGTTCTCTTTGATTCGGGTGCCGATAAGAGTTTTGTGTCTTTATCTTTTGAGCCATTGCTCGCGTGTCTAGAACGAAACTAGGAAAACCCTTGACAGTAGAAGTTGCTAGTGGTGAACCCATTGTTCTTAATTCTGTTCTACGCAACTGCCAGTTGAATCTTAACGACCATCTTTTTCCTATCAACCTCACGCCTATGCAACTTGGAAGCTTCGACGTCATTGTGGGTATGGATTGGTTATCCAAGCATCACGCAGAGGTAGTTTGTTTCGAGAAGATCATTCGTGTGCTTCTTTCGACAGGCGAGATCCTACAGGTTCAAGGTGAGAAACCGTCTGGTGGCCTCAAGCTCATGTCTTGTTTTAAAGCTCGGAAATATCTGCGGAAGAACTATGTGGCTTTCTTAGCACATGTTACAGCAGATAAAGGCAAGGGTAAGTCTATTTCAGAT
>JARYGA010017254.1:0-28251 GCA_030545235.1 Helianthus tuberosus | reverse complement strand
GATCAGTCACACAATAACAGTTAACACTTAGTCCAGTCAAGCAAGCAGCCCAAACCAAAACATGTTGTGGCCCAATAACTAAAGTAGACAGCTCAGTCGAGACGAGGTGGTCTCGACTCGAGATCATGCGGTCTCGAGTCGCCACCAAGGGGGTCTCGAGTCGTGGAGGGCTAGTCTCGAGTCGCAACCTCCGTTCTCGAGTGGTGTACATAATAAGTGGCACCCTTGGAGATCTCGAGCTCAGTCTCGAGTCGAGATCAGGAGATCTCGAGTCGCAACCCCATAGGTCTCGAGTTACTTAAGATGTGCAGGTTGGTCTCGAGTTTCCATTTTGATGGTCTCGAGTCGAGACCAAGGGTTTCGACTCCAATATCTGCTGCTTCTAGAATGTCAGCACAAATTGTACTATCCAATGGGATTCCCATTTCATGATCCTATGTACTTATCCAATGAAAATGCACAAACATGTTTTGTTGTCTAACATCCTAATCAAATAGATCAAACATAGCAAATTTTGAATGTTCATATCTTATTCAATGAGTTCTTCATCTAGGGTTTTCATCATTTCTGCAAACATGATCATTCAGATCTTAAATCGAGCATGCGTTTTACTCAAAACAGGAATATGTATTCATACAATCTATATGTCATGACAACTTTGCATATTATTATCAAAACAACATTTGTCCTATAACTTCTAACATAAATCGAATGATCATAAGCATCCCATACATTCACCATTCAAATATCTTAGCCATTCATTATCATACAAGAGTTCTCATATGTCATCCATCATTTAATCATTCCAAGCAAGTAACACCATTATTCACATAAACACCTAGTGAGCATCTAAAAACACTAACCGGTTGATATATACTTATAACTTATCATTCATTTTAACCAAACAACTACAAGGTACTAACCGGTTAGATGTTGAGGTTATGAAGAATCAATGAACCAACTTCCGGGTGACGATCTCGAGCTTGATCCGAGAGTCTTAGTGCTTCCGGTTGAATCCGAGAGAAAGATGAGAGGAGGTTTGTGGTGGTGTTCTAGGGTTTTAGTGAGAGAGAGAGAGAGAGAGTGTGTGTGTGGGTTGCCCAAAAATGGCAAGGTTGGCTATCAACAAGGGTTATATACTCGTTCCAAGTTGGTGCACCCTAATGGGCTTTCGGGTGGACTAAAGGAGGTCCTTGTCCCAACCGGCCCGCTGTTTACTGTTTACTCGAGACCGAGTGGTCTCGAGTCGTGGTCTTGGTGGTCTAGGCTCACCAATACTCTTATTCATATATACATACATAACTTATACATTATACGTACACATTATCGACACATAGCACATCAAGATAAATCACAACTTTCGTTTAATATTATGTACACGCAAATTCAATACAAGATGGTTGCTCGGGAAAACCCAGAGTGTCACATTATCCCCAAGTTTTAAGAACTTTCGTCCCGAAAGTTAAGGCAGTCACTGTCAAGCTAGTATAAGTGAGAACGTTTCAACGGGGTGTCACATCATCCCCTCGTTAGTTTGGAATTTCGTCCCGAAATTCGGTTGTACATTTGGGAACAACTGGGGATACTTGCGCTTCATCTGGTGTAACACCCCGAAAACGAGTTTGGTAATCAAATTCCGTTAATACTAAAAGACGGGTAACGTACCGTTAGTAGTAAAAATAACCCGGTAAATATTTGGATTTAAATAAGAAATCCTAATATTAAATAAAAACGAATCAAAGTTTTAAGGAATTGAGTTTATAAGAGCCTGAGTTAACGGGACTCAAAATATAACGGGTTATAGCTTCCCGAACCCATCAAATTAACTAGGAGTAATTAACCTAGTTAATAAGGTGTAAATAAGTAAATAAAATATGGAGTTCTAGTCCCTAATAATTAAAATCTAAACTTGAGGGACCAAAACCGTTGAAAAGGAAACAAGTTATTATTAATAAAAAAAAAGACACCATACACACACAAGGTGTGTGTGGATCGATCTCCAGGAGCGACCAGAAAGGGGTGAAACCCTAAAGTGCCAAAAATCATCAAATTGAAGGTTGATTTCAGTCCTAAATCGATGCATGATCACGTAAAAACGATCACCAAGTCGTGGGGATCGTAAGGTATGTCAAATTGTTAATTTTACCACTAACGGTACTTTACCCGTTTTTTAGTATTAACATGGGTTGATTACCAAACCCGTTTTTTGGGTGTTACACACTACCAACACTTAGCAAAATACACAAATACAAGTATACCTAAACTTGGAAAATACATATGTGAGAAATACATGATAAACTAAGTTAAAAATATATTATTTTTAACAATATTCCAAATAATTGGATAAAAATAGTTTAAGTTAAAATATTCTTATTTTAACTAATAATTATATAATTTGGAATTATATAATACTTATCAATCGTATAACTCAAAGCATACTAAATCCCAAAAATAAGTCTTAATAAATAACTAAGACTAACAGTCGTTACACGACCTAAACGTCTAATAAAACCTAGCACGTGTGTAGGTAGTTGTACGACTCGTGAGGAGGATCTTTGAGTTACGAGACTGCGGACGCAAATCAGTGAGTTCATGTCCCCCTTTTTTCTTTTAACTGTTTTCGGATTTATAACTGTTGGGGGAGGAATACATGTTTCAATGATTTCAATGGTATGGCTTAGCTAAGAAATGAACTGGTAGATCACGTGGATGGGTAGTATCTCCCCTAAGTGCCATTAATCTAGTATAAACCGAGGGGCAGGAGTGGTAGATCTGTCGGGTGTAGCGACCTCCACTCATGGGTCCTTGTGTGGCCGCATGTGGTGACTATGTCGTTCCCGCCGGATGGACCGGACAAATTCGCTAGGTTTGAGCACTTCCTACACACGACACATATTAATGTCCTTGCAAAACATTAATGATCTGTTCATAGACGCTTTACATACCAGTTTACAAAAGGATTCTCTCAAATGTTTACAAGTTTATTTGGAACTCATACAAAACAAATGAACTCGCTCAACTTTTGTTGATGTTTTCAAATTACATGTATTTCAGGAAACTAGATGGATCTGGCGGCACTGAGAAAGTTTTCAAGAAGTAATTTCAAGTTTTATGGCATCCTACTTTTGAGGGGTTTGGTTTGGATATCTTATCTTAGATAGGATATGTTGGTGCATGCGTCTGTCGACTTCGTCTTGTATCAAGTCTTGTTAGTAGAATGATAGATTAGTGCATGTATTTCAAGATATGGTAATTTCGCTTGAAGGAGATGATTCCGCTTGAAAGAGGCCTGGTCAGTTTCAAGCGAAATCAACATGTTGAGATTCTGCTTGAACTGACATCTTGTCACATTCAAGTGAAATCAGGACTCTATAAATAGGGTGTCAAGCGAAATCATTTGTAACAGTTTCGGTCAGTGTAACGAAGTGCTGCCGAAGTGTCCACAGGCTTGTATTTGATCTGAAATCAATATACGGACTGTTTTAAGTGTGAATCTAGCTGAATTGACCTCGATACGTTTGTTTCCGCCACTCGTATTGAGATAAACTCTTCTGATCGACTCGTTTGGGTCTGAAAACGATCCTACAAGTGGTATCAGCGCTCAGGAAGAAGAGTTCATACCAATTCAGTTGCAATTTCTTTTTTCTACACCTTCTTTTCACAATTAAACAAAATTTCACGGTTAAAATGAGTTGATTTTCAAACATATTGTGCGCAACAGTGTTTTAACAAACCCTAGAAAGAATCAGATTCTAATTCAAAGTATAACCTGTTCAATTTTTGAAAAAACTGTCCGAAAGTTGATTTCGCTTGAAAGGATTGATATAATTTCGCTTGAAATTGCTCTGCGATTTCGCTTGAAATCACATTTTGTATCAGATTCCGCTTGAAAGTTTGAGTGATTCCGCTTGAATCACCTATTCAGCTTCAAGTCCCTTATTCCGCTTGAAAAAGGTGTGTGTTCAAGCGGAATTAGGTATTTCGCTTGAGTTGGTATTTCGCTTAAACAGGGTGATCTTGGTTAGACTGTGATTTCACTTTAGATTGACAGATTGTGAACTTTTGAAAAACGGAAAACATGGAGAACGAGTTTTATAATACCTTTGCTAGCCAAATGACTGTAACTCAGAACACGATGCTTGAAAATGAAACTGGAACAACTCAAAAACCGCCTAAGCTTTTGGATATTGATAATTTTAGTGGATGGGCTGAACGATTTGGTAACTGGGTTGAAGCTTATCATTTAGATGCATGGGAACATACTGAAGTTCAATATTTTAGACCAGTTGGTAGTGATCGAGAGAAAATACCAGTTAGAGATTTGAGTGTTGAAGAGAAAAAGAAATACAAAGATGAGAAGTTGATGGTTAGTTTGTTGCAGTAGGCGATTAAAGAAGACATCTTGATTTTACTTCAACATAATGGAACTGCATATTCGATATGGACAGAATTAGAAGCAAAGTTTCTTGGTAGTGTTGACATGCTTAAGAACAAAAAATCGTTAATGAAGAAGGAATTCGATTTGTTTCGAGGTTTAAGAAATGAAAGCACCAAGCAAATCATTGAAAGATACTGCAATTTATTGAAAAACATGAACAGATTGAGCATCAGAAAGGATAAAGATGAGTTGATTGAAAAGTTAGCTGATGCGTTGCCACATGATGAGTGGGGCACATATCTTATGATGTTGAAAAACAAACCGGGTTTTAATGATCTAACATTGAGTGATTTTATTAAACAGCGTGAAGCTCAAGAAATGGAGCAACAAAAGATAGCAAGAATGAAGAATTATGATGGAGAGCAAGACATTGGTTTGTACTACAAAAGTGGTGTTAATGACAAAACCAAGTTTTCGCCAAAAGTTGAAACTGCTTTCAATACAACTGGATCTTCTGAAAAGCCATCTCAAGGAGTAACAAAACGGGATTTTCTTCATTTCCATCATTTGATCCACACTTTTCTACAACAAAGAGTGGAAAAGTACTTCAATGCAACATTGCTTTAAACCTTGAAAATGATCAGAATTATACCGAGGAAGTTGCTAAAAGTCATATGTCTTTGTTGGTAACTGTGCTTGAATCCTATGGAGGTTTAGTTGCAGGAAAGATCGGAAATCCAATGCTAACAAAAGAGGATTACGATCAAATTGATGCTGAAGAGATGGAATTGATGGATATAAAATGGTGTATGGCTAGTGTACTGAGAAGAGCTGAAAAGTTTAAAGAAATTACAGGCAGAGATGATTTTCGCGATGCACATGTTTCAGCTTTAGGATTTGATAAATCTAAAGTTACTTGTTTTCGATGCAGGGAAAAAGGGCATTTCAAGAGGGAGTGCACAAATCGTGAAGCAAGTGGAGCTCAAAATCCCTTTGGAAACAATGATTACTATCGAAAAGCGTTATATCATCAAGTTGCTTAACAGCCACATCAACAACAACAGCCACAAACAGCTCATGGTAGGAAAGAAATTGAAGATTCAAAGAGAGCATGCCTTGTTAATCAAGATAAAGGAAATGGTTTCAGTTGGGATAAATACATTCCAACAGATAGTAAAGTTTGTGTGGCAGAACAAGAAGATGAAAAATTGGCAGAAGGTTTCAGTTGGGACGATTATTGCCCAGACAAAGAATTCCTGACTAAAGGATTTGTTGCTCAGGTTATCAATGATTATACTGATGATTATTGGGCAGAAAAAGTCAGAAAACGTTTAAATGGTGAAGAAAAGAAAAAGAAAGAAGTTGCAGAAGAAGTTCAAGTGAGAGTAGTTAAAGAAGTTCCAGCATTTGAAATCAAAACAGATAATGAGGTAGTCAAGGTTGCTGGGAAGTGTATGAATTGTGACTCTCTGATAATGCAGAATAATGAATTGCTGCACAACATAAAAAGGCTGAAAGAATCATATGATACTTTGAACAGAGAGATGAATAAGTACAACGAGTCAAGTAGTGAACAAGCTGTAGCAATGAATACACTCAAAGGAGCTTGCATGAGACAGCTTGACGATGTTAACTACTACACAGAGAAGTGTGCTGAGCTTGAATTGAAGTTGGCAACACAAAGAATTGAAACTGAAAGAGTTAACAATTTATTAAAAAGTTACTCATGTTCTACTTTTGTTGTTGACAGGATTTACCCCATAGTGGAAAAATTGAAGACATTTGAAGAAGAGAAGATTTCGAAAGAAGAAAAATCTGTGACAAAAGAAGATGATGAAGTGAATACAACTGGTAAGAAATCAAGTGTGATTTATAACAAATGTCCGCCTCCTGTTGAAAATGCATATTCTCCGCGAAATGCTAATTCTGAAAGAGTCAAAAAGGCAACGAACTTACAGTGGGAGTCTAAGTCGTCAGATAATTTGCCAGAAAGTATAGATGTCACTCTCACGTCGTCCGATACTGATCATGAGTCCGAGTTAATAAAAAAGGTGGTCGATCAGGTGTTGGATAAGGATGAATCAGAGGAGTTAATGTCGGAGTCGAAATCAGAGTCAAAGTCAAAGTCTGATACGTCTAGTAAAAAATCCAAACAGGGAAAACGGGTGTATAATAAAGAGTTCTTGATATCAAAATCTAATTTGAATGACGAACCGATAAAAGTAGCATATACTTTGAAAGATTCTGACAAATTATATTCTGATGAGGTTTTTCCAATAAGAGGTGTTAAACCAGAAATGATTAAAAAGGTTTTCAAACTAACAGAAATTAACATTTCTGAAATAAAAGATGTAAATCTTTCTGAAAAACCAAGTCCTTACACCTCAAGAGTGCAACAACATTTAAACAAGAAAAAGGGTTACAGTTCTGGTTCAGTTTTTCAAAAGAAACCAAACCATAACGGTAATTTCAAAAAGAAGGGATTGGGTTTTATTCCACTGAAAAACTATAAAAATGAGAAAACTTATAAACCTAAAACTGTTTTTGTTTCAGGAACAAGTGCTGAGAAAGAACAGAAGAGTTCATTCTGGAAGCAAACAAACAAAGAATTTCTTGCAAAGAAGCAAGAAGAGATGAAGAAAAGTGTTATTCAGAAGAAGACCAAGACAAGAACCTGTTTTCAATGTAAAACAGTTGGCCATATTGCCAGAAATTGTCCAAAGACAATACAGACAAAACAGGAAGTCTCTGGTAAACTGAAAGAAAAAGTAGTTGAGGAAACTGAACTTCCAACCAGAAAATTTAATGGTTTTGAAAATTCAATATTTGAGGTTGGAGAATGTTCAAAGAATGTTTTAAAAAGAAAAGAAAACTTGAAAAATCAAAAGTGGGTGGTTAAAGGTTCAGGGAATAGTTCTGGTGATGAATCTGATTCCACAAAATCAGAGGAGCCAAATGTTGTTATGAAAGAAAAGAATTCAGTTCCGACTGTGGATGATGCAAACTTTCCACCACTGCGGGCTGAAAATTTTAAAAAGAAAGTTGGAAAAGTCGAAATCTCAAATCAATTCTATTCTGAAAAGAAAGAATTTGATGTTGAGAAAGTGTTTAATGGAAATGTTAAAAAGATATTTGGTAAAATGGTTGATGGGAACGTAAAAGGGGTGAAAGAATTTTATGAAACAAAAAGAAGTGTTCAAACCCCTGAAGAAGTTGAGAAGGTTACACCTAAAGCTGGTCAGGCTTGGGTGTCTGTATTCTTTACTTAAAATCCTGACTTGCCGGAGCTCTCAAGTTGGTAATCGTGGAGCATGAATCGGCATCATTCATTGTTTTTGAAATTTGTTTTTGTATAAATGTGACTTGCCGGAACTCCCAGGTTGGTAAGTGAGGAGTAGGAATCAGCATTCTGAGAATTCAACCTACATGTGGTATTGTTTGGTAAGCCATGTGGTTGAAAAAGAGCTTGAAGGTTAATCAAGGTCATTAGGTTGAACTTGATTGAACTATTCTTACAAGTGGTAAATCAGGGATATTAAGTTGTATCTGATTTTCTACAAATGGTTGAGAAACAAAATGATGAGTTTATCCCCTAACCTACAATTGGTTAACATCAATCAACAAAACTTATTTTCTGGAAAAACCATTTGATTAAAACAAACTTAAGTGTTTTGAAATCATAATGGGAAAATAGTTTGTTGTGAGGGGGAGTTCTGATTGTTTATGCCAAGTGGATAGCGAATTGAAGCGATTTGATATAAGTTGTCACATTGCTTATACAGTTTGTTTTCAAATTTCTGTTAAATGTATTTGCATTTTAGGGGGAGTAAGAATTTCAGAAAATACAAAAACATTTGAAAATTTGAAAAATCCAAAAACATGAAAAATACAAAAATGAGTTTTGTTGAGAAAAAGAGGAAATGATAGTAGATCAGTTAGACTATCACAGCATGCTAAAGAAATCTAAAGTCTAAAGTGATAAACGGTCTCACTAAAGATGTGACGGTAGGCTCAGCTAGACTAGTAGATTTGCGATAACGATACAAACTAAAATGTAAAAGCCTAGTTCTAGTGGGAAACATGATCGAAAGCATAGTATTTAGTTTTGTCCTTCTTAATTGTGTGCCTACTGTAACACCTGTGCCTCCACGGCCATCAAACAAATGCCAAACCAATAAAATATTATATTTCATACTTGGGATTGGTAAAAATATGTGTATCATTTGCACATATCAATTCTCGTTCAATTTCAAACTCTAAATCGCTTTCTGGAAGGTTATACGCGCACTGATGCGTAAATATAACCAGTTTAATGCAACAAACACTCCGGAATAGTGACATAGGCTTAACATACCTTAAATAACCTTTACATAACTTAGAAATAAGTTTTGAAGGCTTTGGTATGGCAAAATCAAGTTAAATCGCTTACAGGGACTAAAGTTGACAAACTGCGAAAGTATGCCAATTTGAACTGTAACAGGCATTCCGGAACATGACCATAAGTTAAACACACCATAAATAACCTTTACATAACTTAGAAATAGGCTTTAAGGGGTTCGGTGTGCTAAAATAAACTTTTGGGCATTCAGGGACTAAAAGTGTCAAAAAGTGCACAAGTTTGCATTTTCGCGAATAACTTGCGTTCTGAATACATCCGGACATCCAAAAATTTATGTAAGCACTAAAATAATTTATTTTAGTGTTCGGCATAAGAAAAATCCATTCGTCGCGTCATTTGGATCGTTTTTCGCGCTTATGCGCATTCCGTCGTAATTAACCGAACATCGCAACCGTACGGCTAAACGAACCGACATCCAAGATATTTTTGAGCACATTTTAAGTTCCCTATACTTTAACTTCATTTTAGAGCTTTGAAATGGGGTTAACGGGCCTTAAACGTGTCGAAAATGACCTTATTGCATAACAGGGACCAAAAGTGTAAATCTGCCAAACTTGTGCCCTACGATGCGTATGGGTTTTTGCCCTACGGTGCGTATGGGGTCTGCAGACCAGATGCAGAGTACTTAACAGCCTGTTATCAGCTGTTTAAACCACACCCACACATTCATACATGCCTAGTCAACTGATAAGGATCATATTTAGCCACCATAACTTTCCCACAAGTGTACGCACATGATTCAATCACGTTATTCCATGAAACGATCCTAACGGTTCGGGTATTCCTATAAATACCCATCCACCCCATCCTCATTTCTCACAAGAATCTGGATTTGAGAGCTGTAAGTTGAAACCATTGTTTCATACCTGAGTTCTTGGATCGAGATTAGCATTCGGGGACCCTTCGTAAGTATTCTTTCGTTCTTTTATTGCTTTTCGAGTCTTTCGAGTCTGAAAGTCAAACTTTGTTTGACTTTCTACATTGACCGGTTATGGTCAATGCGAAGTTCGTTTGAACTTCGCAACGTGAGTGTAATCACGTTGGTTATAGTCCCTTGGGACTATGCCTACTGATTACCACGTTGTCTAGGGTCGTAGGGTAAGCGATCTAATAAATCGCTTATACCTTCGAACCCGACCCATTTGGTCGATCATTAGGATCCGACCAAACACATTAGGTGACCATAGTAGGTAGGGAATAACCTTCCGAGGTTATACCCTATGGTCACATCGTTTGAGTAGTTGTATGATAGGTAGTTTATATGCCTTAGGTAAATTACCAGAATACCCTTTTCATGTATAATTGGTAATTAAGCATATGTAACCTAAACTTTTGTCACATAACTGATTATGTAACATGTTTAGGCATATAACACTTGTCATAGGACTAGTTAGACGGTCCGAACGCGTTTCACGCACACGACGCGTTAAAGTAGCATAAGCTACCTAAACGGGTCGTAATGGGTCGTAAACACTTAGGTTTGGTTTCATTGTAGTATGTAGGCCTTGTTAAACCATATCATATGAGTTCCAACACTCATTTGGTTTACCAAGCCTCATCCTATCCGATCTCCCGATTGAAGTCCGGTTTATTTATATAGTTTTAGATTGCCGACTGATTCCGTGCTCCCTCTAGCTTTGTTTGGTTGTTGTTCAAGACCTCCAAGCATTCTCAGGCGAGTACATTATTCCCCTCTTTTACTGTTTTCAACTGTTTTGGGGTGACTCATATGTGCTAAATGTTTTATCAATGATTTCAATAACAATTACAATGTGGTTTCAAGAACAATAACAAGGGTTTCAAGAACGATTTCAATGGTTCAAAAACTAATTACAAATTTCATAAAGTGAACAAACTTGTTGGTTGTAGTTACATAACCAATGACATTCATTAGCAATGATCAAGCCGACCAGTATTAGGTTATGGTACCATAGGATCTGACAAATCCCGTTATTCTCTATACCCATGGTTATGTGTGGATATTTTGGGTAGCGACTGAATCTGTAATTATTAACTTACCCTTTGGTAAGGGTTTGTTAAGAACGAGAGCGAGAGCGAGTTGGAACGATGAACGCGTCAAGAAGGTTTGAATGTTATTAGAGAATCGACCATTAAGTAGTTTCACAATTAAAACAAGAACGATTTGAACAATTAAAATAAGAACGATTGGAACGATTTCACAAAGAGGTTTAACGATTGGGTAAACATTTGGACATGATTTACATTTGATCATGCATTTCCACGAAACATAGTATTGATTTAAACCAAGTTTTACTTCAATACTTTGTTTTGTGCGTTTTTCCTATGGTTTAGTTGATGCATTTCACTAGCCATACATATCATTTTGGTTACACATTACATGGTTTACATTTGACACAAACACTTTTGACATTGATTATACATGACCTGATTTACATCTTAACATAAACATTTTGTTATGTTATTCAATACATTTGACAATTTGTTTAAACATGGACATCTTACATTGGTGGTTTGTTTGGGTAAGTGATTTGAGTAACGGTGCGTGTGTAATATGATACAAGCATGGTGGATACGCCGTTGGTACTTCCTATATATAAGTGTTTGTATGGTATTACATATTGTAGCGTTATTTGAATCATTTCAGTTTGAGACATAGAACATTTTATACAAGTAACATACTTTTCACAAGACATTTATTTACAAACAACTTATCTTATACAAACTCATTTTACATGGTTATTCATTTAATCATGCATTATTCTCTTATTATACATATCACCTGAACTTATTATTTTTCAAATGATTTACAAAGGCAAAGCAAATTACAAGGTTCATGACTAAACATTTTCTTAAACAAAAGTCATGAATCTTATTTTCACAAAACCTATGTACTCGCCAGCATTTCTTTGCTGACCTCGTTTTCACATATGTTTCAGGTATTGTTGAATGATATCGATTGATAAGATGCATGCTCACATAGGACTGGACAAGGCCTTAGTGACTCAATAACAATGATAGATTATGTTTAAATTGTGTATTTAGATTTCCAGACGATGTAATTATTCAATGTTTAATAAAATGAAACACTTTTGGTATCCATGGTTATGAAACATTAATTCTGTTACAACACTCCCCGACGTTTCCGCCACGCTTTGTATGTTACACGTGGTCGGGGTGTGACAGAAAAGATGGTATCAGAGCCAATGGTTATAGGGAATTAGGTTATTAGTAATTAGTAATGCTTTGACCTAGTCTATAACCTTCTTAGGACCCTAACGCGAGTTTACTTGCGTTTAGTCATAAAACAATACCGTCGCCTATCCTTAGGCGACAACCACAACAAGAACATAAATTTCAAAACCGCTTTGAAAACTAATCATCCGTTCTAGGATGATTGATTACTAGGTTTTGAACCCTCTATTGTAAGGTTTTGAACTCTCTATTATATGGTTTTGAAACCCTTTGAGTTTTCAAAACTTCGTCAAGGTTTTGGGTTTTAAATAATGTGAACACGTGCAAACTGGAAGGGTGAATGCCTGTATTCTGGGTTTTCTGTCTAGGCAAGCACTTCGTATACATCTCATCAGACGCGAGACCAGTTGTGCTTACCTGGGAATTCTTGGGGTGAGTGTTCACTTATAGGCGAGCATGTCTTCACGATACATTATTTTTGACCCATTTACTTTGATTAGTCACCGTCTCATTTGTTTGCCTTAGGTAACAAACAAATGATCGCAATTTTCATGCGTTATCACTCTGTTTTGATTGTCCAATAACCTTTCACCTGTTTCTCCCTATGCCTTTCTTTTTCTTCAAGAATGTCTCTTCATCACGATGACGCTCAGATATCTGAGCAAGCAGCCAAATTCGCTCAGCGAATAGGCGAAGTAGTCCTGAAGACTGTTGAATTAGCTACTGTCATGTATCATCTCCAGGATGAAGCCACTCAAGAGTCACCAAGACAGGCAGGACCTAGTCAGGCGACAACACCATCAGCCAATAAATCAATCGAGGAATCAAAGACCATGGATGAACGATCCCCTAAGAAGTCAAAGAAGCGAAAGGCTTCTCAGAACTTCGCCATGATCGCTCATGATTCCCTCGAAAATTTTAAGTACTCGTTTCACTCTAAGAAACAAAGTACAGTAAATTAAGTGACATTATGAGTAATCGTGCTTTTCGCACATCTGTGCCTTTAAATCCTTGGTTAGATAACTAAGGGTATTTTCAAATCTCATACCCATTACGTTTTGATTTTTCAACATACACAGTACAAGTATTTCAAAAACAATCTTCATGATTTCAAAACATTTCATATAGTTTGAAAACAATTTTTTAGATGCATTGTCTATGTTATTTCAAAAACATTAGCCATGTTATCAAAACCAACCTTCCTAATTTCAAAATATTTCATATAGTCTGAAGACAATATTAACACAATACATTTTCTTATCAAGTGCATGATTTCGAAAAGCATCATTCATGTCTTTCAAAAACCTTATACATAATTTCAAAATTCATCTCGTATGATTTTAAAAACATTTTTTTTATATATCTACCTAATACACCTACTTTATGATTGCAAAAAGTATTATATATAAGGTTTCAAAACGTTAAACACATTTTTCTTAAAAGAACCCCATGCATAGTTTTCAAAAATATTTTCCTCATACATTGACTTAACCTTCAAAATTCTGCTTCATATGTCGCCTTGACATATCAAGCATCTCAACTTCATAAGCATTTTACATCATGTTTTGACCTAAACACATCCAGTGCAAGGTTTCAAAACATCTTCAACTTCTAAAAATTCATATGGGATCTTTTTATCTTTACAATTAGATCCTTGTGGATGATTATCATTCAAATCAGGGTCCTAAATTGGATTCCTTATGTACCTTAATTCGAACACTTCGGTTCCTAGTAATCGAAATCGAATTTTCTTTTTGAATCTTTCTATCTTTATAGTTGGATTCTTGATAACGTTTAAAGTACCAAATGAAATCCACGGAATGGATTCCAAGTGTGCTTTAAATGCATGTACGCAATTTACAAGACAAATTAACAAACAATTTTGTGGTTATGTGATATGTGTTTATGTGTTCTCCTCTATGATTTTGTGTGATCCGATTTTCAAATCCTCATAGAATCTTTCATGTTTTCATATGAGGGATTCATAGTAGGATATTCAAAAGGTACTACCTAAAATCCTTATGGGCTTCTACCTGGTAGTTAAGACCCTTGGGTTATATAGTACCACTCCATGATTCATAAGAGACCCTCTTAGTAGTCTAGTAAAAAAGATTGATTCACAATTTGGTTAGAGAACGACATCTAGTGATGTAGCTGAACAGGCTCCTTGATAGTCTATTTAGATCATTTATTGATTTAATTTAAAGGACTCTATGGCGGTCTAGTCACGCTCATCACAGGTTCATTCATTTGGTTTTACCCTACATATTATAAAATAGACTGTGTGAACTGTGCAAGGAATTGTCTAATTATGGACGCGTACATAATTATGAAATTTAGTGCACAGAAACCCAGTAAGATTTATTATGTGTAAGAACCGATAGTGACAACAATAACAAAATGAGAACAATGTAATGGAGGTACGGTGGACGCACCAATGACACTTCATATACTTGTATATAAGTGTCCCTCTTACATTGCAAACATAATGTTATTAAGGTTACTAGAAGTTCAAGAACCCTAACCAATGTTGTTCGATCTTTTCAACTTCATGTTTTCAAGCTCTCACAAGTTTCCTCTAAATAAATTTCGGGACGAAATTTCCTAAAGTACGGGAGACTGTAACACCTGTGCCTCCACGGCCATCAAACAAATGCCAAACCAATGAAATATTATATTTCATACTTGGGATTGGTAAAAATATGTGTATCATTTGCACATATCAATTCTCGTTCAATTTCAAACTCTAAATCGCTTTCTGGAAGGTTATACGCGCACTGATGCGTAAATATAACCAGTTTAATGCAACAAACACTCCGGAATAGTGACATAGGCTTAACATACCTTAAATAACCTATACATAACTTAGAAATAAGTTTTGAAGGCTTTGGTATGGCAAAATCAAGTTAAATCGCTTACAGGGACTAAAGTTGACAAACTGCGAAAGTATGCCAATTTGAACTGTAACAGACATTCCGGAACATGACCATAAGTTAAACACACCATAAATATCCTTTACATAACTTAGAAATAGGCTTTAAGGGTTTCGGTGTGCTAAAATAAACTTTTGGGTCATTCAGGGACTAAAAGTGTCAAAAAGTGCACAAGTTTGCATTTTCGCGCATAATTTACGTTCTGAATACATCCGGACATCCAAAAATTTATGTAAGCACTAAAATAATTTATTTTAGTGTTCGGCATAAGAAAAATCCATTCGTCGCGTCATTTGGATCGTTTTTCGCGCTTATGCGCATTCCGTCGTAATTAACCGAACATCGCAACCGTACGGCTAAACGAACCGACATCCGAGATATTTTTGAGCACATTTTAAGTTCCCTATACTTTAACTTCATTTTAGAGCTTTGAAATGTGGTTAACGGGCCTTAAACGTGTCGAAAATGACCTTATTGCATAACAGGGACCAAAAGTGTAAATCTGCCAAACTTGTGCCCTACGATGCGTATGGGTTTTTGCCCTACGGTGCGTATGGGGTCTGCAGACCAGATGCAGAGTACTTAACAGCCTGTTATCAGCTGTTTAAACCACACCCACACATTCATACATGCCTAGTCAACTGATAAGGATCATATTTAGCCACCATAACTTTCCCACAAGTGTACGCACATGATTCAATCACGTTATTCCATGAAACGATCCTAACGGTTCGGGTATTCCTATAAATACCCATCCACCCCAACCTCATTTCTCACAAGAATCTGGATTTGAGAGCTGTAAGTTGAAACCATTGTTTCATACCTGAGTTCTTGGATCGAGATTAGCATTCGGGGACCCTTCGTAAGTATTCTTTCGTTCTTTTATTGCTTTTCGAGTCTTTCGAGTCTGAAAGTCAAACTTTGTTTGACTTTCTACATTGACCGGTTATGGTCAATGCGAAGTTCGTTTGAACTTCGCAACGTGAGTGTAATCACGTTGGTTATAGTCCCTTGGGACTATGCCTACTGATTACCACGTTGTCTAGGGTCGTAGGGTAAGCGATCTAATAAATCGCTTATACCTTCGAACCCGACCCATTTGGTCGATCATTAGGATCCGACCAAACACATTAGGTGACCATAGTAGGTAGGGAATAACCTTCCGAGGTTATACCCTATGGTCACATCGTTTGAGTAGTTGTATGATAGGTAGTTTATATGCCTTAGGTAAATTACCAGAATACCCTTTTCATGTATAATTGGTAATTAAGCATATGTAACCTAAACTTTTGTCACATAACTGATTATGTAACATGTTTAGGCATATAACACTTGTCATAGGACTAGTTAGACGGTCCGAACGCGTTTCACGCACACGACGCGTTAAAGTAGCATAAGCTACCTAAACGGGTCGTAATGGGTCGTAAACACTTAGGTTTGGTTTCATTGTAGTATGTAGGCCTTGTTAAACCATATCATATGAGTTCCAACACTCATTTGGTTTACCAAGCCTCATCCTATCCGATCTCCCGATTGAAGTCCGGTTTATTTATATAGTTTTAGATTGCCGACTGATTCCGTGCTCCCTCTAGCTTTGTTTGGTTGTTGTTCAAGACCTCCAAGCATTCTCAGGCGAGTACATTATTCCCCTCTTTTACTGTTTTCAACTGTTTTGGGGTGACTCATATGTGCTAAATGTTTTATCAATGATTTCAATAACAATTACAATGTGGTTTCAAGAACAATAACAAGGGTTTCAAGAACGATTTCAATGGTTCAAAAACTAATTACAAATTTCATAAAGTGAACAAACTTGTTGGTTGTAGTTACATAACTAATGACATTCATTAGCAATGATCAAGCCGACCAGTATTAGGTTATGGTACCATAGGATCTGACAAATCCCGTTATTCTCTATACCCATGGTTATGTGTGGATATTTTGGGTAGCGACTGAATCTGTAATTATTAACTTACCCTTTGGTAAGGGTTTGTTAAGAACGAGAGCGAGAGCGAGTTGGAACGATGAACGCGTCAAGAAGGTTTGAATGTTATTAGAGAATCGACCATTAAGTAGTTTCACAATTAAAACAAGAACGATTTGAACAATTAAAATAAGAACGATTGGAACGATTTCACAAAGAGGTTTAACGATTGGGTAAACATTTGGACATGATTTACATTTGATCATGCATTTCCACGAAACATAGTATTGATTTAAACCAAGTTTTACTTCAATACTTTGTTTTGTGCGTTTTTCCTATGGTTTAGTTGATGCATTTCACTAGCCATACATATCATTTTGGTTACACATTACATGGTTTACATTTGACACAAACACTTTTGACATTGATTATACATGACCTGATTTACATCTTAACATAAACATTTTGTTATGTTATTCAATACATTTGACAATTTGTTTAAACATGGACATCTTACATTGGTGGTTTGTTTGGGTAAGTGATTTGAGTAACGGTGCGTGTGTAATATGATACAAGCATGGTGGATACGCCGTTGGTACTTCCTATATATAAGTGTTTGTATGGTATTACATATTGTAGCGTTATTTGAATCATTTCAGTTTGAGACATAGAACATTTTATACAAGTAACATACTTTTCACAAGACATTTATTTACAAACAACTTATCTTATACAAACTCATTTTACATGGTTATTCATTTAATCATGCATTATTCTCTTATTATACATATCACCTGAACTTATTATTTTTCAAATGATTTACAAAGGCAAAGCAAATTACAAGGTTCATGACTAAACATTTTCTTAAACAAAAGTCATGAATCTTATTTTCACAAAACCTATGTACTCGCCAGCATTTCTTTGCTGACCTCGTTTTCACATATGTTTCAGGTATTGTTGAATGATATCGATTGATAAGATGCATGCTCATATAGGACTGGACAAGGCCTTAGTGACTCAATAACAATGATAGATTATGTTTAAATTGTGTATTTAGATTTCCAGACGATGTAATTATTCAATGTTTAATAAAATGAAACACTTTTGGTATCCATGGTTATGAAACATTAATTCTGTTACAACACTCCCCGACGTTTCCGCCACGCTTTGTATGTTACACGTGGTCGGGGTGTGACACCTACTCAGTAATCGCTGATTGTCGAAAGACATAAAACTGGTTAAGTTTGTGAACTTTCACAACTTTGCTTAAAAGTCGCTGTGATTGTGTATTTCATTTTGCAAAGATTTAAATTTGTTTTATTTCTTTATTTTGTTTAAGCATTGGACATCCTTTGCGTATACGTGAGTATTGACCTGGATGTTAGTGCCTAAACGTTCTGCTTTATTTTCTTTGGTGTTTCATTTAAGCTTTGGATCATCTCTGCGTATATGTGAGTATCGAACTAGTGGTTAAAGCCTAAACAATTTCAACTTGTTTTATTTTTCTCATTTTGTTTAAACATTGGACTTTTTCTGCGTATCGAAAGATCGACCTGATTGTTAATGTTTAAACATTCTGCTTTGTTTTCGCACAAATCACAGTTGATAAAAGTTTAAAGGCATTACTTGGGTCAGTGTATTGCATGATGAGGGGATATGCTGAGATTGAGGGGTCCATAAGAATTTAGTGCAAAAATTAATATACCTTAACGTATCGGTAAGCATTTCGAAAGTTTTTAGATTGAGTTTAAGTGGACAACAATATCGTCAATCAACGTGAATCGTTTAGAACTTAAAATGTTTAAAGCTTAACGGTGTTGGTGATTTGTCTCAAAAACTGATATGATCCTCTTACACAAACTCACAAAAATAGTGTATGTAAATGTTTTTTTTACTGCATTTCATTACATTCAAAAATCCAAAAAGATTTTTAGTGTGTTTTAGCATAAATTTTGAAAAATACAAAAAGATTTTCGACAACTGATGTTGGAAAGCTGATTTTCAAAATTCCAAGTGCTAAACTTGATGAACAGGTTTGGGAAAGAATGTATGAAGAAATTGTGTTTTCAAGTGATTATCAAAGATTAAATCATTTTTGAATGATACTTGCAAGTGGTTTCTAAATTTGCAAAATTGTAAATTTGTGAAATTTATTTTTGGGTAGAGATTTGTACAGGTTATCCAGGTTCCGATACCTGAGTTAGATGATTGCCAGGTTACGATCTAAGAACCTGTGAAAATGAATTCCAGACTGCGATCCCAGCTTAGCGAAAGGGGGAGTCTGAAGACATCAAGAGAAAGTCTGAATATTGTAG
This sequence comes from Helianthus tuberosus, assembly GCA_030545235.1. NCBI lineage: Eukaryota > Viridiplantae > Streptophyta > Magnoliopsida > Asterales > Asteraceae > Helianthus > Helianthus tuberosus. The sequence goes on along the minus strand of JARYGA010017254.1, from coordinate 9,128 downwards.
AGACAGATTCAGATCCTGAATTTTACGAGAAAGAAAAAAAGATTGATTGTGGATGCTTACAATGGAGAATTTTAAAAGAGTGAGCAGACTGTTAAAGACTGAAGGTTTGACAACCGAAGACTCGACACTGAAGACTCGTCAACATTCGAGGGGGAGTCTGTTGGTGCATGCGTCTGTCGACTTCGTCTTGTATCGAGTCTTGTTAGTAGAATGATAGATTAGTGCATGTATTTCAAGATATGGTAATTTCGCTTGAAGGAGATGATTTCGCTTGAAAGAGGCCTGGTCAGTTTCAAGCGAAATCAACATGTTGAGATTCCGCTTGAACTGACATCTTGTCACATTCAAGCGAAATCAGGACTCTATAAATAGGGTGTCAAGCGAAATCATTTGTAACAGTTCTGGTCAGTGTAACGAAGTGCTGCCGAAGTGTCCACAGGCTTGTATTTGATCTGAAATCAATATACAGACTATTTTAAGTGTGAATCTAGCTGAATTTACCTCGATACGTTTGTTTCCGCCACTCGTATTGAGATAAACTCTTCTGATCGACTCGTTTGGGTCTGAAAACGATCCTACAGGATATACGAATCAAAGCCTTGATTTAAAAGTCTTTTGTTTAAAAGTCCTCTATGGAACTTATTTCTAATTGATTGGGTTGTAAACTTAACTTGAAGTTTGTTGGTTGGTACTTAACAACTTGGGTTTGTAATATTTTAAAACTTATGAATGGATGAACATCATGTTTTAATCATATAGCTGTTTAATATGATTGAATGCAATGATATTGATCAAGTCACACATTATACGTGTTGGATCTGAGTTTGGTTTTGATTGTATTTTCTGTTTGAATTAAAATGGAAATGAATGAGTTGTGCTGCGGAATTAATATGGAAACAAACTTTGCATACAATCAAACGAGAGTAATGCTTTGATCAAGACATTTTCAACAAAGAACCGAATGATTGAATTTAATTTCAAACAACGATTACAAAGTAATGCTTGAATACAAACTCCCCCTCAGCCTGAGCTCAGCGTTTGTTCGTGCAGGAAAACAAGTTTGCAAAGAGCTAATAGAACAGTACAGAGCACTGTTCTATTTATAGGCACTAGCAAACCACTGAGTATCTTAGCTGACGTCACCATGAAAGTGACATCTAACCTCCTAACAAACTCTAACCTCTGATCTATACAAACACTGCTATAGTAACTACTGCTATTACATTTCATTACATAAAAGACACTTAAACAGCTGCTGCATCCTTCCACTGCTGTGAACCCGGCAGTGCTTTTCCGGATCAGCAGTACTTGACTCAAGACAGTAGATTGAGCAGCAGAGCTTTAGTCTTCTATCAGTCTTTACAAGAGCAGCAAATTTACGGTCAGTGGCTTGTACGATCAGTAGATAGGAGGTCAGCAGATGTTGAAATCACGTTCAAGGGGAGAGACTTGTATATAACATCTGCTTATTCTGGATCCACTGCTCTGACCCAGTTTTGGCTTTAATTATCTGTTCCTCTGGTAGGGTTCAATCCCAACAATCTCCCCCTGGAACAGATAATGCCAAAACTCTTCATTATTGTGGAATTCTTTATTGCCTCATCAACAGTTCCCTTATCTAACCTTTAAATTGTAGTTCAAAGTCTAGGGCATCTGTGTCTTCATCATCCCTGCTAAGCGGAAGATCAAGGAGATCCTTTAAATCTTCAAGACTCAGGCCAAGAGCTTGTTCCCTTGATATTTTCTTCACTTCTCCACCAGACCTGAGCAAAGTTAATACGTAGGTCTGTTTGTCAGTTTCCCACTTTTGTATTTTTGAGTCTGGTGGGTTTCTTGGGAGATGTTTATTTGCAGAGGTATTTGGTGAGGCTGGCCTATTCATGACTGGTTGAGCAGCACTTGCAGATTGTTCCAATTCAAGATCTTCTTTTATTATTAATTTAATGCCTACTTTTACAATAGCATCTCCAGCTTTTAGATCTTGAATTGTTTCAGTACTCGACTGGTTTTGGCTCCTTCTTTTGTAGATGGCAGCACCAGCTGGAGTAGTGGTTCTTTTAGCTTGCAGCTTTGGTGGTCTTTTTGAAACCTCTGCTTTAGAATAGTCAGGCTTTTGTGGAACTTTTGGATCTTTCTTTCTAAGTTCCTCTAACCTTTTGTAGGTAGCCCTGACCCTATCTTCTCCCCACTTTGACACAGAATTTTTTGACCCATAATCAGCTGCTATCAGCTCCTCTTTCATTCTCTTCAACTTTAATGCCTTCTCAGCTTCAAATTGTTTGAACTTTTCAGGGGGGGTCTGCTTGACCTTATTTTTTATCATTTCTTGAATCCTGGCTGCCTCTTTTTCAAGCTCAGGAATGGTCCAGTTTTTGTACATGTATTTCTCCCCCTTGTATTTCTTGTAGGTCATGATATTCTCAATGTAGTCTTTTCTCAAGGACTCATCTGCCCTTTCAGAGATTTGCTGACATACATTTTTGGCAAATTGCTCCATTGCTCTGACCTATGTGAGTAGAAATTGATAGTTTTGTTGAAATTCTCTATCAGATTTCCCTTGTTTATTTTTGATAGCAATATCCTCTGCTTGCTTGGCCTTGAGTTTCAAGTATTCTTCAATATTGTGAGGCCTGGGATATCCTTCAACTGATGGCAAACTCCTTTTAGCTGGGTCATCCTCATAATAAAAGGATTTGATTTCTTCCATAACTGCAATGAGTTCTAGAGGAAATGAGACACCAGCAGGAGGTAGTGGTTTTAGGATTTGAGCTGAAGAGAGAGGTATGGGTTTTGGAATGGTGACAAGTGACAGGGATTTTGAAGATGTTGGTGGTGGTGAATAATCATCATCTTTGAGAATTAGCCTTCTCCTTTTTGGTTGAGGAGGGACTGATGATGTTTTGGGTGGAAAAGTGATGGTAGATTGTATGGCAGTGGTTTGTGATTGACTAACAGTTGTTGAAACAACTGGTGTCTCAACCACTGTTGTCATTACAACAGATGTTGTAACATCTGTTGTCTTCTGCTTTTTGGCAGGAGAAAGTGGTGGTGAGTTTGTTTTTGGTGGTGATGGTAGTGGTGATAAGACAGTGGTTGTGGTGTGTGTTGAAGTGGTGTGTGTCGAAGTGATAACAGATGTTGAAACAACTGAAGTATCAGCAGTAGTTGATACAGCAGGAGTTACAGCAGCTGTTTGGGTGGAGGTTTGATGCTGATGGCTTTTGGATAGTGGTTTTGGAGGCTTTGGAAATCTGGATGGGATGGACTTAGGCTCTTTTCTCCTTATTCCATCTTGAAATATCCTTTGCCATTCTATCCCTCTTTACACTTGCTACTCCTTCATCAAGTGCTTCTTGGGTAGCATCAACCTTTTTACTACCATCTGGCAATGGAATTTTTCTGGTCATAGCATCCTTCTCAGGTTCAATGTACAGACCATCATCTATTCCTTTCTTCTTCCACTCCTGAATTTTCTCCCCCTTTTTGGCATTATCTTCTGGGAGTTGATCAATGAAAAGTACTGTTGGAGGAGTAGTGCCAGTGGTTTCCAATAAATGGGCCTTGATTGCCTTAATATCTGCTTGAGTGTTCTTGTACCTAGACTCCATAATGTTTCTCAGCTTTTAGACATGAAGTTCATGTTGCTGATCAGCCATTTCTTTTTGTTGTTGGAGAAAAGGTTGGAAAAGGTTCCAGAGCTCATTTGTAGCAAAAGCTTGTGGTGGAGCAGGTGCTTGAGGTGGAACAACAGTGGATTGCATCTTTTGTGTTTTCAACACCTGCTGTAGCATATTTTTAAGATCTGCAACAGATGTATCCAACTTTTCAATTCGTTCCGTCAAATCCTGATATTTTAAATCATCACCCAATTTAATGGGATCATCTGATTTCCCACTATCAGTGGTTTTATCAGTGGTTGAGGTAGGGAGTGTACTCCAAACACTAACCACTGATGCCCCTTTTTCTTGGTACTGGGGTCTTCTTCCTTCAACACTTGACAACCTTTTGATGTTGCCAGTAGGATAAATAAATCCACTGGTGGTTGGCAGAGGTGCTATGTAAGGAATTGCCTCCAAGTAAGTCTTATTAATGTAACCACTGGCCAACTGTAAACGAGTGGGTTCAACAGTTGTAGTGGCTGCTTCACTTGGAATACCACCGAGAGTTACTTGTAACTCAAGGGGTGTACCTCCTCAGGTTGTGTTGGTGGGTTAGCAAAGATTGATACATCAGACCCAGTCAGTTATTGAGGTATGTTCTCATTGATAGGTGATTGAGAAGGACTGGTTAGTGCCTGGTTCAAATCAATTGCATCCAACAGCAGTTTAGTAGGTGAGGGAATTGTGGATGTGAGGTTTGGTATAGAAACAGGATTTGCTCCGGGCATTGAGCTGTGGATGATGAAACCAAGTTATTTCAGAGCATCATGATGTGGTGGCACTATGTGTACAACCTGTTCTTTTTGTGAAGAAACAGGAGGAGTATTGGTTATGGGTTGAGATATTTGTACCAACTGCTGTGAGGAAGAAGCAGTAGTGGTTTCTTGTGACTTTTGTGTTGTCACAGGCATTTGCTCTGGTATCTCATCCTCCAGAGTTGCCTTTTTGATGGGTTTGGGGGGGGGGGGGTTGTTGAGTTTTTCTTTTTGGCTTTTTGGTGATTTTAGGTGTGGGTTTCAAAGCAGTTGTTCTGCTGCTTTGATCACCTTGAGCAGTGGGCTCAGCAGCAGATACCTGAGGAGCAGTGGTAGCTGCTAAAATCTGCACAGGCACCTCTGCTTGTGTTTTGCAAGGTGTTAACATTCTTGAAAAGGTTTCAGTAGTTAAACTGTTTATTTGAATATAATCACCTTGGTTTATTACAGCAATATCATCCTTACTGAATTTCTTTTCAAAATAATAACTTAGAAACCTTGGAAACAGTAGGAATGATTTTGTTTCAACATTATTAACCAAATCATTAAAGATTTCCCGAGAATAATTAAAATTTTCTTCTTGAAGAATAGCATATCCCAGATTTTGAATCTTTAATGGTATTTCATTAAAAGAAGTGGTTTTGTTTGAAACACACATTAGGAGGGTATGGAATAAAAATCTTGTTGCTGAAGGAAAGAAACCTTTTTGTAAGGTAGCTTTCTTCATCATTGTGTCTGCATACCCTCTCTCAATGAAGTCAATTTTCAACTCGTTTTTAGGGAAAGAAATTTTACCTTGCTCATCCTCGAGTTGAAAGACCTCTGAAATTGACTGTGGTGTGATTTGGACATTTTTATCCTTTAGAGAAGAGTTGATGGCAGTTACAGTTTCTCCTTGTGTTTCAAGGGTTGCATTCTTCCAAAACTCTCTTTGGGTTGCCAAATAAATTGGTGCATTGGCTGTTAACAAAGTTTTATACTTTGATTTAGCCATTGTGTCGATGATGGAGTCGAAAGCATCTGTGGTGCCGGGTTTTGTGAGAAGACCCAGAAGATTGTGAGATGGTTTGTGTGGGATTTCAGTGGTAGTGACCTTTTGAGAGGTCGCTTTCGACGATGATTTGGAACTGGGTTTTGCAGATGGCTTCGATTTTGTCATTTTGGAGATGATGATCGAAGAAATTTGTGAAGAAATGTGAAGAAAAACTGCTTTGAGAAAGGAATTTTTGAGAATTCAATTCGACAGTAAAACCCTGTTTTTGGTTTGAAGTGGGGGTTTTATAAAGGAAAAGGTGAAGGCTGACGTGGCAGCGGTTACAAAAGTACTGACCACTATGTACTGCCCACATGCCAAACTCTGAAGAAATGAAGGACAGTACTTTTATGAAAGTTACTGATGAAGACAGTGGTTTAAACGGTAAAATGGAAGCAGTGGATGATTTTCACTATCAGTGGATAAGACACTGCTTTTGAACAACAAAGGTTATCAAGGAAATGAGAGAACAGAGGATGGCTTTCAGCAGTGGACAGACTTTGAAGTAGAGCAGACTTTTGAACAAACAGTGGTTATGGCAGACTTTTAAGGATTTTAATGAAAAATTCATTTTTAGCTATTTTTAAGGATGGATTTTTTATTTTCTGAAAACATTTTAATGCTTTTATTCATAGAAAAACAAGATTTTGCTTGTTATTCCATGTTTAGCATGCCAATCCTAGAGACCAAGCTTTCAAAAGTGGCTGTATCTAGTGCTTTTGTGAGCACATCTGCCAGCTGGTCTTTAGTTGGGACATGATGCAGAGAAATCAAACCTTTTTCATAGCAATCCCTCACAAAGTGATGTCTGATGTCGATGTGTTTGGTGGTTGAATGGGAAACTGGATTTTTGATGATATTTTCTGCTGCCTGGCTATCCAACATGAGTGGAGTCTTTAAGGCAGTGATACCAAAATCCAGCAACTGATTTTGAAGCCACAGGAGTTGGGCTGTACAGCTTGCAGCAGCAATGTATTCAGCTTCAGCAGTGGATGTTGAAACAGCTGCTTGCTTTTTGCTTTGCCATGAAACTAAGCAATCACCTAGAAACTGGCACCCTCCTGATGTGGACTTCCTTGTAGTGTTACATCCAGCAAAGTCACTGTCTGAAAAGCCTGAAAGCTTGATATTCCCATTAGCCGGATACCAGATACCAAGTGTGGGAGCACCTTTTATGTATCTGAAGATCCTTTTTACAGCAATGAGATTTGATTTTCTGGGAGCTGATTGACTTCTTGCACAGACACATGTTGCAAACATGATGTCTGGTCTAGATGCAGTTAGGTACAATAAAGACCCAATCATGCTTCTATATAAAGTTTGGTCAATCAGCTCATCCTTTTCATCAGACATGACAAGCTTATTTGTTGCCATGGGTGTGCTGCATGGTTTACAATCATTCATATCAAATTTATTCAAAAGTTCTTTAGCATATTTGCTTTGATGAATGAAAGTTCCATTTTGCATTTGCGGAACTTGGAGACCAAGAAAGCATTGCAGCTCACCCATTGCACTCATTTCAAACTCAGCTGTCATGAGTTCTCTAAACTCTTCACACATTGTGTTACATGTGCTTCCAAAAATAATGTCATCCACATAAATCTGGACAATCATTAAATCCTTCCCTCTCCATTTTAGAAACAGTGTTTTATCAATGGTACCTCTTTTGAAACCATTTGAGAGTAGGAAGTTGGAAAGAGTTTCATACCAGGCCCTTGGTGCTTGTTTCAGGCCATACAAGGCTTTGTTTAGCCTGTAGACATGATCTGGATAAAATGGATCCTCAAAACCTGGAGGTTGACAAACATATACCTCTTCTTGAATTGTACCATAAAGGAAAGCACTTTTGATATCCATTTGAAACACCTTCATGTTGTGGTTGACAGCAAAGGCCAGGAACAGTCTAATGGCTTCCAATCTTGCAACAGGGGCAAATGTTTCATCATAATCAATCCCCTCTTCCTGTCTGTAACCTTGAACCACAAGCCTGGCTTTATTCTTGACAACAATACCCCTTTCATCAGTTTTGTTCTTGAAGACCCACTTTGTGCCAATGGGACTAACCTCTTCTGGCAGTGGTACAAGCTCCCATACTTGTTGTCTTTTAAACTGTTGGAGCTCCTCTTGCATGGCTTCTACCCAGCTGTTGTCTTTCAGTGCCTCTTGGTACTTGACTGGCTGATGGAGTGATAGAAAACCAGCAAAAAGGCAAATGTTTTGGGTTTGGCTTCTTGTGAGCACCCCTTCATTGATGTTGCCAATGATTTGATCAGGTGGATGAGATCTTAAGTAGATTAAATCTCCTTGGTATGGGATGATGGCATTTGTTGGTGAAGGCTGCAAATGTGTATCATCTGAGCTAACCACTGCTGGGGACTTTGATGATCCAGCAGTGGCTTCAAAAGGTGGTGGAATGGGAGGTAATGAAGTGGACACATGCTGACTTTTATCCACTGTTTGGGGACTTTTGTCAGCAGTGATTGAGGATGTGGAAGCAGTGGTTAATGGGCTACTTTGGTCAACAACTGTTGAGGTAGCAGTGGTTGAGCTTTGACAGCTGTTTTGAACATCTGATTCTCTTCCCATTTTGACAGACCTTTGAGGGATGATGATTTCATACCCATAGTCTGGTGTTGAATCCTCTGATGGACCTGCACTGCTAGTCTTGGCAGCAGTATTTTCAAAAGTAAAATTTTCAAGATCAAACAGATCTGCAGGATTTGCTAGGATTTTCATTGATGAAAGTTCATTGAACTTTACATTCAAAGTCTCCTCCACTGCCTTGGTCCGTGTATTAAACACTTTGTAGGCCTTGGCAGTGGTTGAGTACCCCAGATGGTAACCACAATCAATTTTGGCTGCAAATTTTGAAATGGAATCTTTTAAGTTCAAAATAAAGCATGGGCAGCCAAACACCTTGAAGTATGAGATCAGTGGTTTGATTTTATACAGAATTTCATAAGCAGTCATTTTGTGCCTGGGGTTTATTAAAACTCTGTTCTGGACATAGCAAGCAGTGTTTACTGCCTCTGCCCATAAAGTTAATGGCAAACCTGAATCTGCAAGCATAGTTCTGGCAGCCTCAATCAATGTTCTGTTCTTTCTTTCAACTACCCCATTTTGCTCTGGTGTTCTAGGGATGCTGTACTGCCTTACAATCCCTTTCTTCACACAGAAGGCATCCAACTCCTTATTTTTAAATTCTGTGCCATTGTCACTCCTGAAGCTTTTCACTGGAAGGTCAAATTGCTTTTCAACCTTTGTCACAAAGTCTTGCAAAATGCCTGCAGTTTCATCTTTTGAGTGCAAAAAGAAAGTCTATGTAAACCTAGAAAAGTCATCAACAATAACCAGACAATATCTCTTCTTTTTGAGACTCATGACTTGAACTGGGCCAAACAAATCCATGTGTAGCATTTGCAAACACTGGGTTGTTTTGGACTCTTCAATGGACTTATAAGAACTTTTATGTTGTTTTCCTTTTAAACAGGAAATGCAATGTTCAGGACATGAAAACAATTTTTGTGGTAGGCCTCTCACCAAACCATTTTTTGAAATTTCAGTGATTGTCTTAAGATTTGTGTGCCCCAGCCTTCTGTGCCAAAGTTCTGTCTCTTTGTTAGAGGCAGCTGAGAACAGACAGGCATCAGCTCTGGGACACTTTTTGGACATATCAACAAC